>JBBYHH010348573.1:0-12143 GCA_038382905.1 Daphne laureola | reverse complement strand
CCGACTGGTAAGACATACAATTTCTTCCTTCGGGAGGAATGAGCAGAGGAGTTTTGGTTCGCTTGTAAGCATATGGATTGAAGGTACTTGGTTAGGTAGAGTTAGGTAGAGTTATAGTCGTGACACCAGTTTCTGCCACCCCCTTCCCCTCACCGCTCCGCTCGGCGCGCGCGCCTCCGTCGGGTGGGGACGGCTTCGCCGGGTGTGGTGGTAACACTTTGTCTCTCATTCTCTTCTTGTTTGTGACTGAGGGACTTTCTTCTATTCTGCGTAATGCTACTCTTTCTGGGTGACTGACCGGTGTGTCCATTGCGATGTGAAGTTCGATGATTTCTCATCTCTTATTTGTAGATGATTCTCATATCATTTTTAGAGATACTTCAGGTTGTGCACAAGAGTTGCTTGCGCTATTGCGGTTGTATGGGCGAGCCACGGGTCAACGGGTGAATCTTCGTAAGTCATATGTTTTTTTTAGTTTGTCTATTTGTCATGTGCGCAAGGCCTATTTGCAAATGGCTTTGGGAATAAATCATTGTTTAAAGGAGGATAGATACCTGGGATTTTCGTGGTTGCTTGGGAGGCGTAAGGTGGCCCAGCTTGAGTTTCTAGTAGAGCGTGTGATGGAGAAGTTGAACGGACGACACGCGGTAACGTTTTCACAAGCCGGTCGTGCTGCATTGATTAAATCCATTGTTCAGGCCATGCCAAATCACCTTATGAGTTGCGTTCTTCTTCCTCCTAAAATCTGTAAGTCCTTGAAATCTCTTTCTACCCACTTCTTCTGGTCAGCGGATGTTAGTGAGCCGAATATACCATGGTGTGGTTGGTCGCGGTTATGTCAATCTAAGGGTGCAGGTGGTGTTGGCTTTCGCGAATTGCCATCTTTCAATCGTGCGATGCTAGCTAAACAAGGTTGGAGATTTTTTACCAATCCAGAAAGCTTGGTTACACGTGTTTTTTGAGGTAAATATTTTCCAGATTCCACTTTCGTTGAAGCTGTTTGTCCGTCTCAATATTCTATGGTTTGGAAGGCTTTAATGCCTGACAGGGAAGTTTTGAAAACTGGTAGTTTCTAGAGGATTGGTTCTGGTAATTCGGTTTGGGTGTGGGATGATAATTGGTGTCCAGGGCCGATTGCCTCGTTATGCATAGAGCGACTGTCTCAGGTGGCCGATCTCCGGGTAGCTGATCTTATTGACCATTCAGTTATGTGTTGGAAGGAGAATGTAATTGATGCCTTGTTTCATCTGGAAGATGCAGTTTTGATCAAAGGCATTCCTTTGAGTCCTCGTTGCCAGGAGGATGTCTTTAGGTGGGGTATGGTTGATAGTGGGGAGTTTTCAGTTCGGACGGCATACTACCTGTCATACGCTCTACTTTATCAACATGATCCCTTTAGTACGATTGGTTTTTGGCGTTGGTTGTGGCGTATTAAGCTTCTGCCGCGGGTTCATATGCACTTTTGGAGGGCTTGTTGTAATCTTTTGCCTACCCGTGATAATCTCCCGTCCAGGGGGATCGATGTCGAGCCTCTTTGTCCGGTATGTGGTTCTGCTCCTAAGTCCACCTTTCATTTATTTTGGGAGTGTCCTTTGGCTGTTGATGTGTGGCGTAGTTTGGGTGTTGATTTATCACGTTTTGTTGGTATGATGGATGACTGGTGGTTGCGTGTGTGGGAGTTGTTTGGTAATGACAGAGGGTTGATGCTCCAGATTGTTGTGGTTATTTGGTTTTTGTTGTCTAATCACAATATGGTGGTCTTTAAGTTTAAGTGTCAGCTTTTGGATCCTATAGTGCGTCGTATTCAAGTTTGGTTGGACAGTTGGTTAGCTGCGAAGGGACCAAGTTTGCCGACTCATGCAGCCCGTCCATCTCCTTCTTGGTCTCCTCCGCCTACAGACGTGGTAAAGATCAATGTGGATGGTGCTTTGCATAAGGAGACAGACTGTGTAGCGGTTGGGTGCGTTGCTCGCATTCATACGGGCTTGATGGTTGAGGCGTCTTCTATGGATTTCAGATTTGCTACTGTCGACCCACTTTATGTTGAGGCTGCTACTATTTTGTGGGGTCTCCGGGAGGCGAGGCAGTGTGGTTGGCCATCAATTGTCATTGAATCTGATTATCAGGTACTGGTTTGTCAGCTTAATAACGATTCACGTCCTTTTCGCTTTAATTTTGGTACATTACTAGATGAGATATTAGCTCTTAAGTCCTCATTTTTTTCTTGTTCTTTTGTTTTTGCCCCTCGACTTTATAATATTACGGCCCACTCTGTCACACGCCATAATCTCTCTACCATTGGACGCTTATCCTAGTTGTCAAGTCCTCCAGATTGGACTAGCTCTATAATGCCTTGGCTTGATTAATGCAATGATCGCCTTTGTTCAAAAAAAAGTTACTCCATAACCTGGATCCGCAAACAACTAGATCAAGTTCATCACATCCGTAAACTTCAGAGTAAGCTATGTTGCACTATTTAACAAATTTCTGACGAGAGCAAACATTACGCGGACACACAAAAAGAGACGTGAGACCCAATAGGACTTGTAAACTTTAGATTCCAAAACTTACTCTACTCGAGTAAATTCCATATTTATATTGCCCACATTATAACCTTGCTAGGGATCCCACTTGATCTGATCAAGTCAAAACCAAATTTATATTGCCCATATGGCAATCTTGCTAGACAGGGGACCCCTTCTAAGTTCTAATCGTCTTTACCTGCAGAGTTCGGCTATTCCAGGTTAAATGAGTTTTGCACAAGGCAAGTATTAAAGTTCTACTAACACTCTAAATTTCTGTATAACGTCCTTACACAGTAAGCATCAACCAAGAACAATTCTAAATCCTGTAAACTGGGCAACCAAGAAAAGAGCGAGCAGATAAACTTCAGCCTGCAGCAGCATGCGATCAGTCTTTAACCGACGTTCGCAATATCTTCACATCATGAATAGGCCTGCATCAAAGAAGGCAAGTGTGTTAATTAAACTGGATCCTGCAGTCACAACAAGAAACCCTTTCCTACAGTCATTCGTTACAGTGCCTCCATTTTCAGTTTAAGGCAAGTTCTATCTCCACCTCCACTCTATTTTGCTTCATTCACGCTAAGTGTTAATAATATATAGGCCCTTTTTGGAAAGGGTAACTTACAAAAACCCCCGGAGGTTAGGTGAAACCTCCAGTTTCCCACCTCGGTTTTGAGAAACTTCAGAAAACTCCCTAAGGTACTGTAAAACCTTCAACTATCTCCCTCAGTAGTTAATTCCATTTAATTTTTCATTAAATTCACGGAGAAATCACCAAATTACATCATAAATGTTTTAACCCTAACAATTTTACTCTAACATTTGGGATGTAAATAGAAAATTTCTCCACGGATTTAACAGAAAATGTAACTGGATTAACTGTTAAGGGGGGTAGTTGAAGGTTTTACAATACCTTAGGAGAGTTTCTGCAGGTTTCCCAAAATCAAGGAGGGAAACTGGAGATTTCACCTAACCTCAGGGGGGTTTTTGTAAGTTACCCTTTTGGAAATAACTATTTCAATTAGCTGTAGCGCTATGGATAATTTTTTAATGACTGAGATAAACAGCTACAGCAAAACGAACAAAATTACTCATAGATAGTTTTTTCAAAACGCAACAGCTGTTTGAAAAAGTTGTTACCAAACACACACACACAACTAAAGTGTCAATTTTCAAACTAGATTATTTTTTCGTCCCAAATTACCACTGAAGTTATACTACCTCCGTCCCCAAATAATTGTTGCATTTTATTTTTAGTATTTAATCTATGATTTTATTTCTTTAACATTTTAATATATAAAGTCAAATATTTTCAATGCAAATTATATAGTGTCTAGTTTCTAAATATAATTTTTCCGAAATTTTTTAATGAATTCTTTCTTATAATAATTTAGTTCTCCTACAACATAAAAAAAGAAATGCACCAATTTTTTAGAGACCAATTTAGTGTTGATTCAGAATCAAATTTTCCACCAACCATTAAATAGTTAATGAGAAAGGAGTAAATATCCCTAATTGAAATTTGGCCCCAACTGGGAGTGGTAGCAAAATTGGTTGGCTCAGAATTATTGAAACATTTCTTTACTGTTTTCACAGTATTTAATCTACGATTTATTTTTATGAAATCATAGATATGTGAAGTTAAATGATTCATATGTTTCTCATAGTTTACAATCTAATCTTTCTAGATATATTTTATTTTTATCTCACTGTTTTTCTTAGTTAAATTTTGAGTCAAACACTGTAACTTGAAACAGTAAAAGAAACGTTTCAATGATTCTGGAACGGAGGGTACTTTGAGACCAAAAATTACTTCTGTGGCAAAATTGGTCATTCACCTAAGCTTTAGTGGCAAATGCACCTCATATGCAGAATATAGAACCCGATCTTTCTAACAATGGCCAGAGACTAATTTCTCTGACTGCTGTTCATGGATCCAAACAAGAGCCACAGAGACGGTGATGCAAATGTTTTATCAAACCCAAATATTTTCCTTTCATCCATCATTCTATGGTGAATCCTTACTTTGTAGCTTAAGACTGAAGCTTCCAGCTACATTCCTAGATCAAATGGTCCAAGAATAATTGAATAACTGACCCCGTTCCCGCATCCAGAACCAATGATATGAACAGCCTAGCATGGTATCTTTCAATTTTAAGGAAACTTCAAAATGCATCAAGGATATGCTGCTAAACAAAGAGAGTATAGATGCCACTATGAAGTATGAACAACCTAAAAGTTACTAATAATTTTATGAAACCAGAAGATAAGACGAGATTATTGGTGGGCTAAAAAGAAAATTCCAAGGCTTCAGAAGCAAGTTTTTCTAGAAGAGAGACAAAAAAAGAACCAGACAAAAGAACTACCTCCTGTAATCTATTGAAATGAATAGCAGATGAACGGAGGATAAAATGTGTCATCACTTAATAACACCCCTGGTCACTTACCATCAACTATATGATTATGTGCCAAATCATTTTCTACAAAATGCAAAAGCTAAGATTGATCTTTCAAAAGTTTTCTGCAGTCCAAAAATCTAACTCACCAAGAGATAGATGTGAACTAGTTCTAGCAGGTATAATTAATGTTATAGTTTGTACAAAAAAAAAAATTATCCATCTAACCCATTCCCTTTATCCACTCCTACAAAATACTTCATGAGTTCAATTATACCCATATACATTTGTAGGAGACTTGCTACTATTCATTGTTGGGTTTTAAATGAGTTGTACATCCCATTTGTACTCGCTACTTATGATTCAATGGTGGTGCCCAAAAAGTTTCCAAGTAGATAGTCATTTTCTCGACAAACTGTGTTTAGGTCTTTTTTTCTTTTATCAATCTTCAAGTTTGCTTCTTACTATTTATTTTTATTTTTTTGTTTTCTTTTTATGTTAAATTTATCTCTCTTCATTATTTCTTTCTTTTTTGCATTCTCCATTTTTTTAATTTCAATTTAGCTTCAAATGTGTTATTTGACGTTTTTTATGTCACATTTATAAAATCTCGAATCCTTTTGACATATTTCATTTCTTCTTTTAGTTTAAACTTCAGTGTTTCATTACTAAAATTTATTTCATCATACCAACCCTAAAATTTCCCCATGTCCCATTTCCAATTTTTCAATTTTAGGTTATTATATTTCATTTTTCTATTGGTTCATCATTTCAAATGTTTCTTATTTTTGCTTTGAGCAATAAAATGCATATATTTATCTTTTTCTTAATTCTCTTTACTATGCGAATTAGATTTGCTAAATAAATTGCTGCAAGGATCTCAAGAATGGACTCTTTCTTGAAGTTTTCTGATACGACTTCACATTTCTTATGGGGAAAGTATGCCGTTAATCCCTTAACTTTACTTATTGTCTTATTCAGGTCCTGTTTTAAGAATTTGTCTTGCTGGAGTCCCTTAACTTTGGTTTTTTGTACAATCTTAATCTTCTGTTAGTTTCTCAGTTAAGTTGTCATTTAATTTAAGGGCAATTCTGTAAATGTTATTTTTCATTACCAATTGAACCCAATTAGTTGAAAAAAATATAAAAGAGCCCTCAAACTTTAAAAATCTTCAAAACCCACCAAATTTCAAATCTTCTTCTCTATTTCAGATCTGGGAACAGATCTGGCAACCACACACGACGTCGGAGAAGATGATGTTGGGTGCTCTTCAGTCGCAGCCCCCTCACCATCATCGCCATGGCATCGTCGATGGTGCAAGGAGTAAGGATTCGATCGCGAAAGCAAGGAGCAGTTCTAGAGGAATCGGAGCAAGGAACGATCGCGAAAGCTAGGATTCAATCTCAGTCGATGAGATCACAAAAGCAGAACATCGCCGCCAAATTTTCCAAAGACTGAGAAAAAGGTCCACGCGAGGAGTCCCTCCTCTTGTCTCTTTCTCAATTCGGAGCGAGCTAGAGATCTCTGATGGTCCTTGGGACAAGTTTATGGAGATCCCCAACTTGTGCTTGCCTCGGAATCTGCAGATCGTCGCTGTCGGGAACATCGATGAGTTTGTCATCGTCAGGAACATCATGGGAAGGGTTAGGGAGGGAAGGCGGAGGGTCTTGATCGGGCCAAAAAAGGGAGAGGATGACAGAGAGGCGGGCAATGGTGACGATTTTTCGGAGGATCGGAGACCTCAATGTCACAAACAGCGCCGACTTCGACAACGTCTACTCTTCTCTCTCAAATCCCAATTTCTGGTTTGAGAATTTTTTGTATCAATACTTTTCTTCGTTCTGTAGATCCATTCACTCCTCCTTATGAATCTCTACAAGAACACCATCGTCATTATTATAGATGTTGATGTAGTTCTGATCCAAATACATCTTGTAGAGACCATAGATGTAGGTGACAGAAGGCCATTGATCTTACTGTTGTTCAGGTTGATATTTGTTATTCTGGGATTTGGGAAGGATGAGCGAAGAGAAGAAGCAAAAATGGATCAAGATTTAAAAAGTTGCTATAAAAAAAGAGAAAATTATAGGGACTCATATATTCATTTATCAAAAGTTTAATGACCATCTTTATATTAGATGTGTAATTAAAGTATAATTTGAATGGTATTTACGTAAAAACACCAAAGAAAACGGACGAACTAACTACAAAATTAACAGAAGGATTAAGATTGTATAAAAAACCAAAATTAAGGGACTCTAACATGACAAATTCTTAAAACAGGATATGAATAAGACAATAAATAAAATTAAGGGAATAACGACGCACTTTCTGGCCTTAAAGAAACATCACATCAATTTTCAAATATTTCAAACATTCTTTAACACAAAAGAAATGAGTTGCCATGAAACGTGAGAAAGCATAATTCCCAATCCTCTACCTTAAACAGTTAAAATCCTTTCCTCACGTGGTACGTTGGCTGTAAGTGGGTGTCCATACATGAAAAGTGGAAGGGTACTAGAGTTCCCAACAAGTAACCTCTGGAGATAAAGATAATCCGTGAGGTGATCTTGGAGATCATGAGCGTTTATAAATCCCAGCATTTGGAAGCTTATGTATGTTAATACATATAGGGAATGGCTCTTTGCGTGCACTTCTGCAAAACTGACATACAGACAAACAAGACCCAACAACCATTTTATCTATATAACATGCATACAAGCTATGTAACTTCACTTCCCTAATTCAGATATAAAGGTGCATCCATATATATAAGCTCCCACCTACAAACTTATACTAGTATATGGTGGTGGTGGTCAAAATCAAATACTGCCACAACATGCGTCATCTATCCAAATCAAATAGGCTAAATTAACGAGATGCTATAGATGACCAACATATGCTTAGATGCATTAATGTACATGTTGTACATTGCATTATTTTACATGCTATAGATCGAATTGAAAAGGAAAAATCATTACTTACCATAAAGGTAGCCTATCATAACAGAAGTTTTGACGGAAAGAACGTTGCTTCATTTAAAAGTGATTCAGTTATGGGATCCACTCAAGTTTTAGAAATGAGGGTTGCCGAGATGAAAATATTTGATAATATAACTCTAAAGCTCTTATATTATTAGTATATTTGCATATTAGTGTCATATTTATTTTTTCATCGAATCTATTTATTTTTCCTAATTTTTGTACCTTGAACATTTATTTTTTTTTGTAAATCTTAATAGCTTATTATCATTGAAATTAGACTCCATTCAGAATATTCTTTAAATTATATTTACCGATCTAGATTTTTTTATTTTTTTGTATAAAATATTTCTTTATATATATGTCGATTTATTGATTTATGTATGTCGATCTGTTGGTTTGTGTATATCGATCTATTGGTCTATGTATGTCGATATACTGGCTTATGTATGTCGATCTGTTGATTTGTGTATATCGATCTGTTGATATATATATGTCGATCTGTTGAATTATACTAATACATTTTAAAATAAAAGTTATTTATATGAAAAAAATAAACTAACCCTATTAAACAACCTAAAATTGAAATCACCTTCTCACATATCCCGATTGAATTGGACCATTGCAGTAGCCCCCCAAAAAAAATTAGCATGTTTTACTTTTAGCATTGTCTTTGACTCGAACTCTTTTGTATGCTGATCTAACTCTTTTGTATGTTGATCTAACTCTAATGCATGCTGATCTATCTCTTATGTATGCTGATCTGTCTTCTATGTATGCTGATCTAACTCTAATGTATGCTGATCTATCTCCTGTGTATGCTGATCTATCTCATATGTATGCTGATCTGACTATTTTGTATGTTGATCTATCTCTTAATTATGTATATTGATCTAACTCTAATGTATGGTGATCTATCTTCTATGTATGTTGATCGATCTCTTATGTATGTTAATCTAACTCTAATGTATGTTGATCTATCTCTTATGTATACTGATCTATCTCCTATGTATGCTGATTGATCTCTTATATATGTTGATCTATCTCTAATTAACGATGATCTATAATATTAATTAGTACTCCATCCGTACTCGATTAATTGGACCATTTGACTTTTATGTTTCAAGGTTCGATGATTGATCCAAATATTCATAAAGATTAGTAATAGAAAAAATTCCCCCAAAAACTATATTTAAAATAAGTATGTTGCAAATTATGATAGATATATAGTAGTGAACTTTTTAACATCTAAACATCCATGAAAATAAATCATAAATTAAATACTGTGAAAAAACAAAAAACAAATCATCTAACTAATTGAGGACGAATGAACTATTAATTATAATAATAGTGAGTACTTGAAGAGAAATTTCTCTAATATCTAGTATGTCAAAAAATCCCCCTCATTGTTAAAAAAAATGTCTTGAATTACTCGCTCATGATCGGTTATGTGACAATTTTTATACTTAAAATATATTAAATTTCAAATTTAATTAAGTTCATGGTTTTTATTGTGACCACACTATTTTTTAAAACATTTGTGCTTTAAATATCATACGCATAAGTTCGATTGTCGCCAAGTTGTCACTCTAAATATGAGTACTATGATGATTTTGTAGAAAAATAATAGAGTACTTCTCTGATACCAAATTTTGAAAACAATTTACCTTTTTTAGGTTATTTTTATTTCTTATTATAAAATTTTACATATTAATTTACCATGTTAACTTTAATTCACTTCTCACTCTACTAATTGCACACAACTAAGAACAATGATGGAGTTGTGTAGGGACCGAGGCTGGCAATAGACACCTAATTTTTTTATAATTATATGGATACATAGTATAATTTAGATTAATTATGATTAAAGTTTATATGTTCTATAACTATAATCTAAGTATATTACTCAATAATTCATTACGTAATGAATTATGTATGATGATCTAACTCTTTTGTATGCTGATCAAACTTTTTTATATGCTGATCGAACTCTTATGTATGCTGATCTAACTCTAATGTATGTTGATCTAACTCTTATGTATGTTGATCTATCTCTTATATATGTTGATCTAACTCTAATGAATGTTGATCTATCTCCTATGTATGCTGATCGATCTCTTATGCATACTGATCTAACTCTTATATATGCTGATCTATCTCTTATGTATGCTGATCTATCTTCTATATATGCTGATCTATCTCTTATATATGCTGATCAATCTCTAATGAACACTGATTTATAGTAGTATTAGTTAGTACTCCCTTCGTGCTCGATTAATTGGACCATTTGACTTTTATGTTTCAAGGTTCAATGTTTGATCCAAATGTTCATAAATATTAGTAATAGAAAAAATTCTCAAAAAAATATATTTAGAATAAATATGTTACAAATTATTATAGATATATAGTAGTAAATTTTTTAACATCTAACATCCATGAAAATAAATAAAAAAATAAATACTAAATACTAAATATATTCTAATTCTAAATATATTTAATTCTAAGTGAAGATGAATTTCTCCGAGATCTAGTATGCCAAAAAATCTCTCTCGTTATAAAAAAAAATATCCTGAATAGCTCACTCACCTTACAATTTTTAAACTTGAAATATATTGAATTTCAAATTTAATTAAGTTCATGATTTTTATTATGACTACCCTATTTTTTAAAATATTTATGTTTTAAATATCATACGGATAAGTTTGATTGTCGTCAAGTTGTGACTCTAAATATGAGTACTATGATGGTTTTGTAGAAAAATAATAACGTACCTCTCTAATACAAAATTTTGGAAACAATTTACCCTTTTAGGTTATTTTTATTTCTTATTATAAAATTTTATATATTAATTTACCATGTTAACTTTAATTCACTTCTCACCCTACTAATTGCACACAACTAAAAACAATGGCGGAGCTATGTAGGGACCGACGGTGGCAACAAACATCCAAATTGTTTATAATTATATGAGTACATAGTATAATTTAGATTAATTATGATTAAATTTTATATGTTCTATAACTATACCCTAAGTATACTACTAAATAATTCATTACGTAATGGATTATGTATGGTGATCTAACTCTTTTGTATGTTGATCTAACTCTAATGTATGCTGATCCAACTCTTTTGTATGCTGATCTAACTCTTATGTATACTAATCTGACTCTAATGTACACTGATCTAACTCTTATGTATGCTGATCTAACTCTAATGAATGTTAATCTATCTTCTATGTATGTTGATTTAACACTTATGTATGCTGATCTATCTCTTATGCATGCTGATCTAACTCTAATGAATGTTGATCTATCTCCTATGTATGCTGATCGATCTCTTATGCATGCTGATCTAACTCTTATGTATGCTAATCTATCTTCTATGTATGTCGATCTATCTCCTATATATGCTGATCTAACTTCTATTTTAAACTGACTTAGTATATATATTTTTTTCAGGTAATAGTGTATAATGAAAATAATAATAAAATAAACACTTTTTAGTAAAACATTTTTCTTAGTTACTTGAAGCATGAAAGACATGAGAGTTACTCAAGATGAGTCTAAAGCTTATGAGTGATTTATGTTATTCAAAATTTCTTAGTTTTGATTGTTGTAGATGAGAGAAAAGTAAGAAAGAAATGTGAATTTTAACTTTTCCTTAAACTATTTATTCAAAGGATTATTTAAATAAATGAGACATAGTAGAATGTTTTGACATTAATTTACAAAACTTGATAAGTTCTGTATCAATTTGAACAAATATTGCATGTTACAGTCACCCCCGATAAATAGTGATTTTCCGGGGAGAATTGCATGTTACAAGAACACGTTTTCTAATGATTCTCATATTTCGGAAATTAATTTTAGGTCCATTCTATTAGGTTACACATTTTTACAAGGTCCCGTGAATCCCGGGTTATTTTACAAAAAATCGACATCGGAGGGTAAAATGGTCATTTTGTAGAAATGGACATATTTAGTGACAATTTGGATATCCCGGGAGTGAATTTGAAGTTATTTCCAAGGGATTTCACACTTTCAAGATGGTACATGAGTCCCGATCCATTTTCAGGAAAATCGGTTTTCGGGGTTAAAAATGTCATATTAGAAAATTGGACGGGAAAAGGTATTTCGGTCTTTTGGACATGGCTGGCGTTTTTTTGGGCTGATTTGAGCACATGTTGTTGACTTTTGGTTGGTAGGAGTTTTGGTAGTTCGGCATGTGTTAAAAATGGTTGA
>JBBYHH010348463.1:0-12143 GCA_038382905.1 Daphne laureola | reverse complement strand
TTTCCAGATATTTAGTTCAAGAAAAGTACCTTGGCAAATTGAATCTCATTGGTCGAGAGTCAAGAAACTTACCAAGACTGCTAGATAGTTTCCTTTAGCTCTTTCACATTTTGTTCCTGAAACTTACCTTGCAAGACAAATTAGTCATACATTATACAAGACAACAGAATGTGATAACATTGGCAATCAGGAAATCTGTATAAGCAAATGGTTAGCATAAAATTACCTGTCGTTCTGTAACCACAACACTTACCAGGTCTCTTCAGATAACCTCTTTAGACACTATTAACTTAACAAGTAACTTCTGAAAGTTACCTTAAAGAAATTTGAAAGCTCACACACTTTGAACCTAAGGCTCTGATACCAACTGTTATGAACCCGCCGTTTCAGCTATCTGCTAGAGCAGAGAGGGGACTCCGGTGAACGATGTTTCACAACTCCCAAGATCTTTCGTAAAACCAATTAGAAGATTTTAAAAATAATGTTCACGAAAGAACTAAGCAGTCCATACACGACCTGAGGTTCAGAGTGTGTTTACATTCAAAGTAAGAAAGAAATAAATGAATAAATAAATACAAGTAAATAGTTTCGAGGTTCTCCAAGTCTTTCTCTATTATAGTCCTTCAGTTGCACAGCTGCAGGCGCCCATCTCGACCTTCTCTCCAGTTCATGATGATAGCCAGGTTCCTTGTAAGTTTTATATGATGGACATGAGAATATATTTAAGCAAGTAAGAATTTAATTATAAGTAACTTGCAAAGCAAGTAATGAAAGAGAGAAGGGTTCAAGGGATTTACAGGGGGTGGCGGCCCCCGCTAGGAAGAAGGGTTGACCCTGACTTGGCAAGTTAGCCTAGTCCAAGTTCTTAGTTTCACCTGTTAGAGATGTTTCATGTTGTAATTACAATTTCCAGTGTGGTCCCAGTTGAGTGTTTAGTCTTCTAGTGTTTTCTTCCTCGAGTTCCCAGTTATTAAGTTCTCACCAATGTTGTTACCCATATGAAATGTAACAATGATTCAGTTAATATATTATACGAGTCTTGCAAGCCAGAGGCATATTTTATAGTTATTTATCTTATATTCATTTTTCAGAAATACTCTCAGTCGTTGAGTGTATTACTTTAGCATATTTACCAATATTATTGACATTAGTGTTATCATTTGACTCGACAGTTGTATTAATCGATCTTAATCATTTGGAAGTCCGTATTAATATCAAGAAGATAAGTAGTAATTACTCCAGTTCTTCCTCGGTCAATCATACAACGTACGAATATTAATATTAATATAAGATATCCCTTGTATTTATTACAGAAATCATACATCAGTCACAATTACAGGTAGAGTTTCGCCAACTTTACAATTTAACAACCACCTACAGCAGTAATATTCCTATAGATTGTTTAGCTTGTCCATCAGTTCTGAGTCTCCATTGCCTTCCTTCATTCACTGTCTTTCTCCATTAATTTACTCCCTGCTCCATCAATTCTTCACAGTTCTTCCTCTAGAAATTCCTAGTGGTTCGGTAATAGCATACATACAACAGTATACCAATACTTAGATTATTATTCAACATAGAAAGTATAGGCAGTAGTTCAATAATTTCACACTTCTTACTCAAGTGGTTCTCAGTAATAGGATTAGCAATAATCCTTCCCCTAATTACTCACCCAACAGCACAATCATAGACTATTATCATAGCCTTGGGATTCATCCATCATCATATTTCCCAAGGTTTCCTTCACATTCCTATGTAATAATTCATAAACATTCCTTCATTTACTAACAGTAATTCGTCCATTGCTACAACAGCTACTAAAAGACCAATTACCAACATAAAAGCTTCCCATGTTTTCGGCCAACAATGGTACCCATGGTGATTCTCTTGATTCCTCAACTTCTCATCGCAAATCTAGCATAAGGGCCGAATCCAATGATGCTCATTTTCTCATTAATCTTTCTTCCACAACAGTCAGGAGATGTTTTCGTCATGTATTCACATATAAATAATTATAACATACTGTAATTTCAGAAAGGATACTTGAATCAAATAGAAATAAACCTAGTCTTATTACCTTCCATTTATAGTCCATTCACTGTGGCGATTCACTGCCGCTAAATCACCATTGTTGGCGTTGGGTCTCTGCCAATCGTCGAACGAAGAGAAGAAGAATTAGAGTTAAAGATGAACACCTCCCTCTGTCTTAACTCATCCCGTCACTGGTGTCCCATCCTCTCACTCGTCGTCTCCGTCGAGTTTGCATCCATGAAGCCCTCTTGGTCCGCCGAGAACAGAGAAGAAGAAAGATAAAAGATTGATCCTCGATCTCCCATCGCTCCTCCAGCGGAAGTCCGCCAGTTCGCTGGCGTTCTCCACGTCACGCCGTGCCCATCATCCTTCCCCCGCTCGCGTCTGTGCTCGACTCTCAGAGATGAAGGATGAA
This sequence comes from Daphne laureola, assembly GCA_038382905.1. Classification (NCBI taxonomy): domain Eukaryota; kingdom Viridiplantae; phylum Streptophyta; class Magnoliopsida; order Malvales; family Thymelaeaceae; genus Daphne; species Daphne laureola. The sequence continues at coordinate 9,700 of JBBYHH010348463.1, read as the reverse complement.
GAAGAAGTTAGAAGATTGATAGGATCGAATAAATCGATCCTCGGTCCTTAGCTCATCCCGTCACTGACAAAAGCCTCCCAGTTGCCGGCCTTGCCTCATCATCACCACTCCATCGTCTCACTCGCTCACATCAGTCGCCCCTGCCCAGCCGCTGTCGTGGACGAGGAAGGAGGAAGAAGTACAGAAGAGCCTCCCGTCCGCGGCTCCAACCATGTCTTCTTACCGGCGCGCCATCGCCATCGCCATCCTCACGCTTGCCTCGATGAAACCCTCCGGATTCGCCCAACTCGTCTCGCAGGGTCCAACAAAGCAGAAGAATGAAGAAGATCCCCGAAGGTCCCCTGAATCCATCCTGATCCTTATTTCCTTTTTGTTTCTTTTAATAAGTAATGTAATTAATTCAGTAATTAATTAATAACCCCTCAACTTTTCAATAGTTGAAAAACAAACCCCACTTCCACAGTAATTTTCATTTCAGTCACTACACTAACTCTCTAACTTCTAATCTTTACAAATAAGTCACTCATTAATACTTTCTTCTGAGTTAAGTCACCTGATCTTTTATCCGTTATTTTCTCTCGATCTCAGTTTTAATTCTTTAATATTTCTAAAATATTATCTCAGTTTTCCATTATTTACACTCTAGTCCTTTATCTTTTTAATCTCTTTAGTTGTGGCACGGACGGAAGTCCAAGTCATAATAGTTATTATTGCCTCAAGGTATTTGTTGCTAGAGTACGAGAGTGCCTAATTGCAAGTTTCCTGGTGAGAGGGTAGACGGTTGTTCAAGAGGAAACCAGACCGATTTACGTGCATACAGCTGATTATGACATGTGAAGCATAGATAATCCCCAAATATAGAGTAAGCTACCCTAGAATAACTTTTTCCAAATGATTAAAGCTCATTTTCAAACTTTTCTCTATCTTCCTTGAATTGCAAGTTACTTGTTTCAATCATTCGAACAACTTCCATATCGGTAGGTAGTCATCACATGAACTTTCTCATCTCAGTAGGTAGTTCACTTAGAACTTTAAGATTCAACCACGCTCTCTCTTGGGTTCGACTGTCACTAATTGAGCCACTAGACTAGGATTGATAGATTGTGTGCCACAGTGAGGAAATATAAATATTAAATTTATGCACAAGCGATCAAGGGGTGGCACCACTTTTCCTTGTCCCATTGGTAGCATTGCCCTCTATTCTCTCCCTCTCAAAGCGTTACTAGAAGGTGTTCTCTTAATGATTGTGGTTGAAAACACTCTAGAGATTTTCTCATCTCTAGGCCGCCTCCTTGGTGTTCCATGAAGTCAAGTCCTCCTCTTTGAAGTTTGGAGCAAGAGCTTTTAAGGCCCTTAAGCTATTTTCCAGGTGCAAGGTACACACTTCCTCTCTACACCTTTAGTACCACACTAGGACTTGTTTGTATTTGTATCATGCTAGGTTGTGTGATACTAATGGATGATGAAAGACATGATTTATACAGGAGACATCATTCTATCAAATATATTAAGTATTTTACAAATGAGTGACATGATATCATGTGATATGCTTGTGATATATTAACATGAAAGAATGTTAATGATGATCCTAAAATCTTCACTTATCTCAGCTAGAAGTAGCTAAACTCAACTCATCTCACCTCAAGAGTAGCTAGAAGTATCTCCTCTTAGCTCAAATCGAGCTAAAAGTACCTAGACTTAGCTCAAGTCAGCTCATGCCAGCTTACTCCAGCTCAAAGGAGCTGGGAGTAGCTTCGCATCAGCTTACATCAACTAGAAGTAGCTAAATCTAGCTCAAAGTTATCTCACTCTAGCTAGAAGTGGCTCAAGTCAGCTCCACTCCTGCTCAAGTTAGCTAAAAGTAGCTAACCTCAACTCATGTTAGCTACAACTATCCAACCCTAGATCATGTTATCTAAAAAATATCTAACTCCAACTCAAGTTAGCTAGAAGTAGCTAACTTCAGCTCATATGAGCTAGTCATGAAGAAGTGACTTTCAGCTCAATGTGAGCTAAAATGACTCAAGGGAACTCAATCATGTGTGAATTGAACATTTGGAATATATTTAATATGTTCCATCTTGTTTCATAAGTGATAACTCTCATTGGTACCCTCTTGCACAAAATAGGGGTATTTTGGTAAAAGGTGCACCAAAGGTGGAAGGTGTATGCACCTTGCCACAAGGCGCAACCCCCTTGGTGGTTACCAAGTCATAATCCACCAAGGGGAGCACAAATGGGGTGAAGGGGTGCCTCTTGGGAGGCACCATTTCGCTAAAGGGAGGGAGTTACTTGTTCATGTGGTCTTGGATGAAGATAAGGGGAAGAGAACACCATGGAGGTAAGTGTAGGTGATGAATTGACATTGTGGTAGCCTCTACCCCTTAACCACCCCCTCATCATCTATAAAGAAATAGGGGGAGGCCGGACTTCAACACCATTCACACCATTGGAAGATACTTCAAATTCTTCTTCATCTTCATCTTCTTCTTCTCACATTTCAATGCGGAAATCATCAAGTCTTCTAGGAGCATTTTGGGTGAACATTTTAAGTGTCTCTTCAACACTTATAGCCCCTTTTCATATCACCAAATCAACCCTCTCCATTACTCTTCCATCCGCCACCATCCTTGAATATTCAAGGAGATAATCCGCCAAGAACAAGCAAGGAAGGAGAAAGTGTTTGGAGCAAAGAATTCATATTCCTTAAGCGATTTTCCAAAGGTGAAAGGTACATAGTTTCTACCCTTTAATGTATGATTATGTATGCTGCCTTTCTCTTACCTGTTCTTGAAGAAATGAGCATGATTTTATCAAGAGAAATAATGTCTTCTAATCCGCCACTAAAGTGAATCTATGCAATCATATGAACATGAAATGAGAAGAATGAAAGATCTAAAATCAACACTTCCACCAGTTGAAATTGGTAGCATCAAAGATGAAGGCTTAGTTGTGCTCTGTCCTACATACATGGATGTGTTGGCCATATGATCTTATTTAAACCACAAGGTTCTTCAAAAGAAAACCTTCTTTGATACCAATTGTAGACCCAAGTATGGCCAAATGGGGGTGAATTTGTCTTAAACCAGATTTAAAACCATGGGTTTTTCCACCAAAACCCTCTGATCAACACGTTGATAAATCAGAGTTGAGTATACTTACAGCACCAAGATATCAACATGTTGATGGTGTGCACAAATATAAGATGGTAGAAGAATGAAGAACGCAAAGATTTATAGAGGTTCTTTCAAGTCATCCTACATCCTCTACTCAGGTCATTCTTGTGATTTGCTCCACTAGAACTAGGCCTGACACACAGGGCTTATACAAAATGTCTGACACACAGGCGCAAAATGCCTGACTAACAAGACTTAACCAACTTCTTGACTAACAAGACTTTCACAATTTCCTGACACACATAACTTTGTACAATGGTTGCCCGACACACAAGACTTTACGCTAAGGTTGTCTGACTAACCAGACTTAGAATGTAGACAACAATGCTGTGATCAACGTGTTGATAGAGTATCCTATCAACCTTCCTCTTCCTTGGGAAGTATCACTTAATCAGTGATGAATAGATGGTCTATCACCACCAACTAAAGATGTTGATCAATATAAGCACAAGAGATATAGCCTTATACAAAATAGAGATGTAAGGAGTAAAAAGGCTTATTTGTTGATGAACTCTCTGATGCTATCAAAGCTTGTTGCAAATGATCTTCAAACCACTTTTGTTTTGATGATTCCAGAATCTTGTGGACTTATTTGCAATTTTTTGATAAACTTAGGAGCACTCACCAAGATTATTAATTCTGGTGTGATTAGATCTTAAGCAATAGGATTATGTTTCAAAGTACGCAAAAGTACAAGAATTCATGTGTTGTGAAGAACACTTTGTATATTTCGGATTATGAGCATTTCGATCCAATTTCATGATTAATGTGGACTTGTTTCTTAGCCACATTTGTAGGAAAATTGAAGGACTAATGCTAGTATTACATCCCTAAAGCAACAGATGAATTATCAATCAGAATCAAGAAGATATTGGATTGTTAAATTACAATCTGATCATATATGGAAAGAAATCAATGAACGCTTGATGCAGTAGGCATCAATCCATTGATACTAGAAGAGCTCAGAATTCAAGCTTCATGAATCACAAGCTTCAAAGCATCTGAACAAGAAGAAAATCACTCTACTACTGAGCATCAACAATCAATGAAAGATCACAAGATGAAATCTCATAAGAGAAGCCAAGATCAATGAAGAAAAACCATCAAGTTATTGAAGCTAGTCTTCATCAACACGTTGATGGAATGAAGAACAAAATCTGTGAAGATCTGCAACGGCTAGAAATTAATTTAGCAACGGTCAGAAAGTTCCAAAATGGAAACTATTCACACCCAACGGCTATGAATTGATGTCAGACCCTCCTACCCATTGTTGAAGACATTGAAGCCTATAAAAGGCAAAGAACAGATGCAAGAGATACACACAACAACATACACAACTGATATACTACTCATCTATGAATACTTTTCATGTTCATCACTCACATAGAGAAGACTCTCTAGCTATCACTTACAAAGATATGTTCAACCTGAAGACCATCCTTTAGAAAGCTTTGACTACATCAGAAGAGAGTTCATCATCAACAGAGAAGCCTACTCTACCCTTTACATTCTTATTTTGTATTAGAGGCTATCCCTTAAGCTTATATTGCTCAACATCATTAGTTGTTGGTGGTATACCAGTTCTACGTTACTGATTAAGTGATACTTCCTAAGGAAGAGGAAGGTTAATAGATTGCTCTGTTAACGCGTTGATCATAGCGTTATTGTCATTCTTTCTAAGTCTTGTTTGTCAGGCAACCTTGGCGTAAAGTTCTCTGCGTCGGGCATCCATTGTACAAAGTCTTGTTAGTCAGGGATTTGAGAAAGTTCTGTTAGTCAGCCACCTTATTAAGTCATGTTTGTCAGGCAGTTGTAGCGTAAAGTCCTATGTGTCAGGCAATCTGTATAAGCCTTGTGTGTCAGGTCTCAGTTCTAGTGGAAAATCTCAAGTGTGACTTGAGTAGAGGACGTAGGTCGAGTTGACCGGACATCTATATAACCATGTATCTCTCCTTCTTCTATTTATTCCTGTCAAGTGCACACCATAAATGCATTGATACCTTACTGCTACAAGTATACTCAACTATGATATTATCGACATGTTGATTAGAGGGTTTTGGTTGAAATACCAAAGGTTTTAAATTTGTTTTAAGACCAATTCACCCCCATCTTGGCCATACTTGGGTCTACAATTGGTTTCAGTGCAAGTTTTCTTTTGAAGAACCTTGCGGTTTAAAAAAGATCAGATGGCCAACACATCCATGTATGAAGGACATAGCATAATGAAGCATACACTCTTTGATGCTACAAATTTCAACTAGTGGAAGAACAGAATTAGGATCCACATCCAATCCATTGACTTCACCATATAGAGATCCATCATCATGCGAAATAAGATTCCTACTAAGAAGATTGTTGAAGGAATTGAAGTTCCAAAGGAGTACTCTGAATATGCAAAAGATGATGATCAGATGTGCACACTTAACACCAAAGCTATCAACATTCTCTAGTGTGCAATAACTCCTAATCAGTACAATCTCATCTCCTCATGTGATAATGCACATGACATGTGGAACAAGCTTCTGGTCACCTATGAAGGTTCTGCTCAAGTCAAGGATACCAAGAAACATATGCTAGTCAGAGCATATGAGTTATTCACATTGGAGCCTAAAGAGAGTATTGAACACATGTTAAAGAGATTCAATGAGATACTCATTACTCTTAAGAAACTAGGCAAAGCTTAAATAAATGAAGAGCTAGTCAGGAAGATCCTATAAAGTCTACCTCCTAGATGGAGAACCATTGTGGAAGCCATCAATAAATGTGGAACAATGGAAACTCTCACCATCAATGAGTTGTTTGTCAAACTGCTCAATTATGAGATCAAAGTAAGAGAAGTAAAAAGAATCCTCAATAAAGGCAAGAACATTGCCCTGAAGATTCAAGACCATCCTCAATCTGAAAAAGAAGATAGTGAATATGAAGATGCTCTCATTTAAAGGAAATTCATAAAGTATTTGAAATATAAGAGCATAAATATTGACAGAGAAATGAGATATGGAAGAAACTCATCAAGGGTTCCAATTTTCTACAAATGCAATGAAAAAGGCCACATAGCCCCAGACTGTCCACTGCTTGAAAATAAGAATAAGAAGAAGGAAAGAAAACCCTTCAAATAGAAACCTAGACACAAAATGATAGGAGGTTTGAGTGGCAGTGAAGGCTCATTAGATGAGTCATCATTAGATCGAGAGAATGAAACAAACATCTGCTTTATATCACAAGAAGATGATGAGGTATTCATCTGCTCAACCTCTAGTTCATCAAGCACAAATAGCTATTATCAACATATTGATAACCATGAAGATTAGTTAAGTGAACTCACTCAAATATGTCAAGAGTATGAGTCCTTAGTTTATAAATTAAAATTTTAAAAGATTAGTCTTCTAAAAGAAGTGGCAAGTTTAAAGGCTGAAAATGAAAAGCTTTTAACTGATTTGAAAAAAACTTCCTGGTAGTGAAAACAACTTAGATATACTATTAGGAATGTAAAGAACCATTTCTGAAAAAATAGGTCTTCATTATCACATAGAAAGAAACCAAGCAGTTTTGAAAAACAAGTTTTCAAAAGTCACATTTGTCACTTGCCAGGTCTTTCATAAAAAAAGACATTCCTCACTTAATTGTCTTTTTAGGAACAAAAAGGTTATAATAGGAATTCGTCAAGTTTGGTTTATCAAGAAGATACCAGGAAAGGGAGAACCCAAAGCTTGGGTTCCCAAAGAGAGTTAAACTACTCTTCAAGAAGAAGAGAGCAGGAAGAGAGAAGGAGACTCAAGTAGGATCTGAGTCATTAGTTGTTTCTTAAATAAGTAACAACTTACCTTTTTTCTTGATTAGTAGTAATTATTTATTTTAGACACTATGCTACTAACCATGAGGATGAGAAAGGATTTTTTTTTCTATTTTGTAGGTACATATGAACACAGACTCATATCAACGCATTGATGGGAAGTTACAAAGAATTGTTCATCAAACAACATAAAATTACAGCATTGCAAAGCATGGAAAAATTGTTTTCACATGTTCAATATGGAAGATCAATCACTACAGAATCGAAACATTTTCTGCCAAAGGCTTGCCCAACAAGTAAAACCCCCACTATAAGTAATTTATACACATTGCGTGAATGGATATCAAAATTGTGTATTATGGAAATTAATTTCATAAATATAAAATTTGTCATGTCCAAATTAATTTTGATGCTAGGATATTCCAGGCATTAGGGAAAATTAGAAAGATAAAACTAGGTTAGAAGGTAAAAAGGTAGAGTGTTGAAATTGCTATCAACACGTTGATAACAAACGCAACGACTAGAATTCTTTTTACCATTGGATTTTCTTACCATTGAATGAAATCAACCAAACGGTTAAAAATATTATCCCCTTAGGTATAAAGGATGATCTTTTGAAAGAGGAAAGGTTCATATGATTAAGTGTAATCACAATCCTTCTCTTTGAGAAAGAAATCACTTTCCTTCTTAAGATACCTTCCTTTCAGTAACCTAAACCTAGATCCTATTTGACTCTATATATTCTCAATCTCTCTAGCCATTCACACACATCTAAGGGTCTAAACTTCTCTAAACTTTCAGCCTTCACTGTTCTCTCAAATCCGCAAATGGTCGATCCCAATCAAATTCTCAGTCAAGTACTTTGTGCACTTGGCAAAGGGGAACCTACTCCTACTCTAGAAGAAGTCAGTCCTATCTCAGTCCATCCTCCTTCACCTCCTACTACTCCTCTTCTCCTCTCAGCTCTATAGGAGCCTCACAATAAGGAAGCGGTGGCAACAGATCACGTAGATCAGCATGTTGATATCAGCACAGATCCACGCATTGATCCTGAAGTTCAGAAGGAAAACATCAGAACAACTGAAGTTGTCACCACCACTATTATAGAGAAAGAAGCTGACAAAACTCCAGAAAAGCTTCCCTCTCCACTAAAAGACTTCACTCCTCTCACTTCTGAGGAAATTTTGTAGCTCTCCTAAACTCCTCCACATGTCATAACCCTCATTTCCTTTTAAAGAAAGAGAACCAAATCCCAAGTGGTAACAACTCCTCCTCCTATTTCTCCTAGTAAATCCTTAGAACTTCTAGCCTCTACCATTCAATCCTTAGCTAAGACAACAGATGACACCCATGTGTCAAAAGATAAAAATAAGAGTCTTTTGGATTTACCACCCTCTTCCACCTCCGCACAAGAAGAAGAAGAAGAAGAAGAAGTGATCGAGATCACTATAAGAACAAGCACAAAGAGGCAACCATAGAAGAAGAAGGTTGTTAAGGAACCAACCCAGAAGAAAATGAAGTTCTCTAAAGATGAGAAAGGAAAAAAGAAGGCTACGGTTGAAGAGCTGAAAGCCAAGAAGAAAAGAAAGATCCAAACTCCTCCTGCTCCCAAGCTCAAACTGGGAAGCCCTCCTAAAGCTCCTGCCAACCCTACAAAGCCTCTCAAAGTCAAGCCATCAGTACCAAATAAAGGTAACCTTTAATGCCTCTCATTTTGAAGGACTCTATCAACACATTGATAAAAGTGAGCTGCTGAAATTAGGGCTTGTTGATCTAGTAGACTGGCTACAGAAATTCGACCTTTGTGATTTCCTAGAGCTAGGAATGTTTGGATATCATTATTTGGTTGAGGAATTCTATTCTAACTTGGAAGTTGGGAAAGGAAGAGGAATAAATGCGAGTGTAATCACATCCAGTGTAAATAGAAGAACAGTCATGTTCTCCAAGGCAAAAGTTACAAAGACAATAGGCATCAAGAACTCTGAAGAAGAAAAAGAGGTAGATAAGGACTCATAATTACCAGAGATGACATACAAGTATTTCTTCCCAGAGTTAGTAGAGCAAGAGCTGCTCCTATTAGGTCAGTACTCCCTTGGTCTATTTACAGAGCTCAGTCATAGGGCTCTCCAATAGGAGATCACTTATGTTCTCTTTCCTAAGAAAGGAACACAGAAATTTACCTGGAGAGATCTCACCCTGATGTACCAGATTATTCAAGGTCTGAAGATTGACTTCACAGAAAAGATGCTGGAGCATATGGAATATGTTGCTTCTGCCAAGAAGGGAAGAAAGTTCCTCCCTTATCTAGCTATGATCTCCCATCTCCTATCAAGTTACAAGAGTGGTGCAAGATGATGACAAGCCAGTAAGATTTGGCTATGGAGACATCCTTCTTGACCATAGACTAAAGAAAGGGGGATTCAAGAAAGTAAAAGGGAATTGGGTAAGGAATGTGGCAAAGTATCAAGTAGCCATCCAATCAACTAAAGAGATTGCAGGAAGACGAAAGAAAGAAACATTGTTACCACCCGCCTTGGACCCTTGGTAGAAATTTATATTTCTCACTATGTATTTTGCCCGGAATTAGCTCTGTAAATTCCCGGGCAGTTAATGTTATGTAATGAAAGATGTTTTCAATGAGAAATAATATTTGTAGAGTGATTTGGAAGTTATTTGAGGTGTTTATAAGGTTTGGATACCATTTTAGGAGTTTCGGGACATTTTGCCAAAA
>JBBYHH010348352.1:0-12143 GCA_038382905.1 Daphne laureola | reverse complement strand
AGGTATGTTTACCCTTATGAGGTACAAATAAGGATCGTTCGGACAACCTATCACATGTTATCAACACTGACTTGTCGTGCAAATGACATTTTTTGGAGTAGTCTGATGCGCGAGATTAATGGGATTTCCCATATGAAGCTACTTGAGGATTAATGGGATTTAAGAGGACAGCAGCAGAGGCTAGCAGCTCTGTAAAATAATTCACAAATTCTGATGCTATTAGGCTCTGATCAGTAATTTTCTGCCCTGTTGATGTAATCAGACAGAAGATGGATCTTTTAACTTGTTGTTCATGAACTCTAGGAAAGAAAAAGGATGTGTTTCCATCTCCCAACTGTGCCCAGTCTGTAGCTGATATCTATCTGTAGAAGGTCTCCTCCCAATTTTTTAAAACCAGTAATCTTTTCTGGCCTCTGTGAGCTGCTGAATCACATGAGAATTCAAGGGATCTCCCTCTAGGATTGTTGCCTTGTACTGAAGAGTCTCCTCAGCTTTAGAGACTCTATTTGAAATGTCACTGAAGAATTGCGTATTGAATTGTTTGAGGGCCAGCTTCATATTTTTTATCTTGGCAACAAGATTCTGAGCTGGATTGTCCTGCTGTATTGTGACTGCCAATCTCGAATTAGCAGGGCAGGGAAGAGGTTGTGTTTCATCCACATCTTTAGGAACCTAAAGGAACATTTTCTCTGAAACTGATGGGTTTGGATAGTGAGAAGAGCCATGGCATGATCCGAGAAATGGCTGGATCTGAAGTCTGCTTTGGCCATAAGGATTTTCTCAAACCAGTCCACATTTCCCATCATCCTGTCTAATTTACAATAGACTCTAGAGAGTGACTCTTGCTGATTACACCAGGTGAAGAGTGGTCCAGTGCTACAGATGTCCATTAGCCTTAATTCATCACAAAGCTCTAAAAGGCCTGCAGCATGGAGTGGGGGAATAGCATCTGATGACATCTTTTCTGAGGCTTTAAGTACTTCATTAAAGTCTCCTAGAAGGATCCAGGGAACAGCTATACTTTGAGCATATTCTGATATGCTTTGCCAGGCTAATGATCTTTGGTTGGGGAAATTTGAGGCATATACTATAGTGAGGCATATACTCCACTGATCTAAGCAATGCTCCACTTTCATGTGAATATACTGCTCTTCTACTGTAATAGCCTGGACATTTAGGACTAATGGATCCCAACCAATCCAAATACGCCCATTGTATGCCTTACTATAATTATTTATATAGGACCAATCACCAAATACCTTCTTGAAAACTGACATAAATTTGGATGCCTTGACTCTAGTTTCTAGTAGGGCTACCAAGGTTAGTTTCTTTCTCTTTATTAACTTCCTAACCTCTTTCTGTTTGATGGGATCATTTAGGCCTCTTACATTCCAAGAGATCCACATTAATAAGGAATGGGGGGTAGAGTTTCCTCTAGTACCTTATCATCTGTCTGTAAAGTGGAGAAGTAGCTCGGAGAGGCCAATGGATTCTTGTCCTTGTCCTGTGTCTCCTTTCTACTGCCTTTCTTTTTCCATTGTCGTTTTTTAACCAATTGAAAATTTGAATCATCTTGCTGAACCGTGCCTGGCTTTGTTCGATCAATGGTATGGGAGAGGGGATTCTGCAATACTCTGTCATTCTGTTTCTGTTGAGGCTGAGCAGTGGCTGTATTGAGTATGTTTGGAGCTTTGTTCTTCTGTTAGTGTACTAGTTTGTGATTGGGATCACATTCAGCTGCTTGGTGACCCCATTTTTCACATTTGGGGCAGGGCAATGGAGACCATTCATACTGAATGACTTGAAGATGTGTACCATCTGGTGTGGAAAACTTCAATATCTCAAGGGGATTAGGAAGCTCATGGAGCATAAACAGAACTCGAGCATTTGAAAGTCTGGTTCTTTGGATTTTTGGGATATCTTCCATGATAGGTTTTCCAAAGAAATTGATCAATTTGCTTAATAATTTAGGAGTCCACATCTCCATGTGTAAGTATGGTAGTCAAATCCATACAGGTTTCTCTTCAAATAATTTCTTGTCGATCTTCATCCCCAATTCATACTTCTTAAGCATCAATGGCTTGTCAAAGATGAAATAGGTAAGAGCCTCGTAAATCTTACAGAGATCATCATTAGAGATGAAAGTGAAAAGGAAAACCCCTGTTTGTTTGACGATTGTCGGGGGAATAATGTCAATCCATCTAGCTTGCCCAAACTTTTGCATATTGTTCTAGGAGACCTCCGTACCCATAAAGCATCCCACCAAGGTATGTTTCCATTGTTTCGATCCTTCCTCAACTTCCTGATTCGAGAAGACTAGCTCTGTTTCGATTGGCACTTCTGGATCAAACTCAAGTATGAAATTTGGGTTCTGGTGTACCATTATCCTTTCATTTTGCGATCGAGAGTCCTCTTCTTCAATTTGGACTGTCTCTGCCCATGTCTTCCTTGAGGCGCTAGTAGACGGTTGGTGAATCAGGGTATCAACATACTTTGCAGATGTGGTAGCTTGATTCCGGTGATGGTTGGGGATTTCTATTAAAACGGGGCCGAGGTCGCGTTGATTAGCCGTATCTTCAAGTTCTGAAATTTCTTCTTCAGACATTGTGTTGACTTCAACTACCGAGCTCAGATCGATCTTCACATCTCTATCCTTGTCGTTCTTCGTCTGAGAACGTGTGTCTTTCCTCTTCCCCATTCACCTTGAACGCCGGTAGGTGTTCAGAGCGGAGCTCCGATGGTGACTATCGGTTAGGGCATTTAGTACTGTATCAGTTGGGAGCTTTTTCAGTTTCGACTAGCATTTTTTCCCATGTTTTGCTTTTCCGTCATTTTTATGATATTTTAATTTGTATTAAACTTAATGACATGTCAAATGTTATGTAAATCCTCTCATTTATGACTTATAATTTACGTGTTATCTCTTTTTTTTATGACATCATAGTTTTATAAAGAGGAAAAGGGTAATTTTGCAATTAAAGTTTACGAAATTTCTAAATTTATCACTGAAGTTTATTTTGAAGCGAGAATGCCATCAGCGTGTTATTGAAGGGATAAATTTTCCCTTGAACGTTAAATTGTCTCAGTTAACTGACGCTCATTGAACGTTAAATTGTCTCAATTAACTGACGCTCATGTCGTGTGCCACTGGACGATTAAGTGGGCTTTCAATGTACATTTTAGGGTAAAAATTAATTTGACTCACAATTTATGGGTTGAATTGTTAGTTTTACAAATTTTAATTGAAATTATAATATTAACCCTAAAAAAATGTACAATTAATATCTAATTAATCACCACGCCACATGAGCGTCAACTGGGATAACTAAACGTCTAGTGGCAAATTTACCTCTCAATAAACCATTGGTCTCGTTCTCGTTTCCAGATGAACTTCAATTGCAAATTTAAAGATTTCATAAATTTTAGTGGCAAAATTACTCTTTTTCTATTTTATAAATTTTTGAAACTTAAGGGTTAGATGATTAAAAGTTTAGATAAATTTTCTTAAAATAAATCACTTATGTTTATCTTTCTAGCAAACTTGGCGATTAATATGAGATGGATGAAGTATATTAAGATTCTAATTAATTATATTTCCATCATCATAATTTTTTTAATTAGCACTGTCCTTTCCTTTAATAAAAAATTAGGGGTTTAGATGATCATAAAAAGTAACATAATTAAGAAGCACTAAAGAGTTAGACCTATTAGTATTAAATCACTTACGTCTATTTTCTAGAGTAATGATTTTGTGATTCTTGCAAATCAAATTAAGTGTGTGCTCATTAAAAAAAATGTAGTTCAAAATGCTTAATACATAAGTCATTTTAAAATATTTTTAATATATAAATTATAAATTATACTAGAGCAGTAAAAATATAATAACTAATACAAACAATTACTCCATAAAAATGAAAATCAAGATAAAAGTACCAAACATTTAAGGGGCATTATTTTTTAATGCATTGGGAACTCTTTTTTAAACAAATCTAGTAATGCAGCCAGCCCATTCATTTGTTAAACTTGAACATTTTGCGGCGTACGTACCGTGTCTAACTTGTGATGGATGGTTTTCTATTTCATTCATGTTCCTTAATCGTTTTAATATTCTATTATATTAGTAAAATTTAAATATTAGAGAATGACAATTTTAGATAGGTCTCATTAAGAGGATTAATAAAGAGTAATAAAATCGATCAACATTTATAAAAACCACATTTGTGCTATATATATATATATAGATATATATATATTGTGATCTTCATTACTTAATTCATTCCTGGTAACTAATCAAACATTAATCCTTCCCTCGTTAATTTTTTGTTGTTCAGAGAAGCATATTATCTCTCAATGGAGGATCCAATTGAAGTTAACGGACTACAGGTCTCGACACAAATTGATTACAATAGGTTCAATCCCACAGCATGTCACTCCGCCTACGATGAAGACTACAAGCAACTTTGAGCTAATGGCGATATCCCGCCAGCTACCCAGGACGAGCTTAACTACCCTGAAACTACAGGAGAGGTCTTTGTTGGAATGTGTTTCTACCGGCTCGAAGATAGATTAGAAAATATTTCAGAAAATCGGGTGGTTATTTGTGGGTGCACTCTAATTTATTTATGACTTTTCAGGTTGATGATTATGACCTTTTTCTCATATGTATTATGTACTATAATACTATGCTAATTGAAATAAAGAGAATGTACCATGATGTAAGTTAATAATAAATTAATATGAACGAGTGAAGCTTATATAGCTACCCTATGAGCTAATCCTAGTTATAACCAGAAGTGACTTGCAAACAAAACCCAAAAACTTAAACAAGAGGAAGAATTACAAATCCTAATGGAACTCTAATTATTTGTTGCTTATCTTAAAAACCTTGCTACGAACTTGCTGAAATTTGAAACGAACCAGACTATCTTGTTCCAAAGATCAAACAACACACACAACAACCCACCTTTAAACAAATTAAAACGCTGCAGATTTTGGTTTAAGAGTAAATTGAATTTCTTGAACAAATTTTTAGCTTCTTTCTAAGCCTTCCAAATGTAGGTGTTTGAGAGGTTTGGTAAATATATCAACAACTTTCTCTTAGATAAGTGCATAAAAATGCTACTCCCTCCATCCGCCAAAAGTTGAACCATTTGATTTTGCTGTTTCAAAATTCAATATTTGACTCAAATTTTAACAAAGATAAAGTGTGAAAAAAAATTCAAAAAAAATATATTTAGAAAATTTAGATTTCAAATTATGATACATATGTGAAATATTTAATTTTTCATATCTAAACATTCGTGAAAAAAAACAGATTAAATACTATAAAACTGTCAAAATAAATGGTTCAACTTTTGGCGGACGGATGGAGTATATTTTAACCTTCCAAACCCTATGTTTATTGATAATTTATTGGTACTTAGCACGGGTTAAGTAACTTCTGCAGAAAAGTCACCCAGGAGGCAAAAGTAGCAAAAAGGTACTAGTGCAAAACACTGAGGCGGCAAGAAGGAAACCTTAGGGGCTGAAATGCAAAAAGGATGAAAAAACGAGTCAATCAATTGGGCAGGGAACAATAGGATGAGCGACTGGAAGAGCGGTCAGGCACGATCGCTACCTTGCACAACTTCCCAGATGATCAATGTCACCTTGGGAGCGATCAAATGAGTGATCAACACCAAATCTTGGAGAGACCGCTCCCCGAAAAGTCAACTTTGGAGCAACCGTTGATTGACCGATGCAAAGGTTGGGCACGATCATCCCCCTGCAAGGATCCTAACATGTAGGGATCATCACTCTAGGGACGACCAGGGGAGAGATATCGCTCCCCAACAAAGAATAGAACGATCCCCCACTCTTTTTCTTCAGGAAGAAGAGGAAGATTTCCTCGCTAGAACACCCTATTGGTTAAAAGTTTTCATAAATTTACCGTTTTACTAGTAAAGACGGTGTTTGTGCCTTGGAGACCCTTCCTTCTAGGTACTTGAAAAGTCCAAGACAAAGTAAGTCTTTGCTGCCAAATCCAACACCTTTTTCTTCAAGTTTGAGAAGTCAATCTTGGATTTGAATAAACTTAATCAAGAAACTTGGACAAGAATTGAGTGGAAAATGAAGATAAATCAAAAAGAGAATGCTCTCAAGTATGCAAAAGTGTTTGATATTTAGATTGGTGATGAAAAGGGCGTGCCTAGCCTCCTTTTATAGGCCAAGGATTGCTCACATTTAGCGAACAATAAGTATGGCTAATAAACTAGACATTTCCTCTACTTAAATGGTATAATGAAGGAAATGAATGCAAATACTAATGTCTCAACGACTCTAAGCTTAAATTTGATTTATTCTAGCCTATTATGATGTAAAAATATCCTAGGGTAAGAAAAGAAAATGTTTGGAAAGAGTTAAAGGCAAAACAAGGCCTTAAAACACCTCAGTAAGGCTCCAAATGCTCCTTAACTCCTCCAATGACTCGATTA
Source organism: Daphne laureola (assembly GCA_038382905.1). Lineage (NCBI taxonomy): Eukaryota > Viridiplantae > Streptophyta > Magnoliopsida > Malvales > Thymelaeaceae > Daphne > Daphne laureola. The sequence goes on along the minus strand of JBBYHH010348352.1, from coordinate 5,670 downwards.
TTCCAACACTCTTAGCTCTTCTTGGATGTTTCTAGCCGTTTGGAAGTGATTCCTTCATGGTTTCATCATAAAAGTGTCATTTAGGAGTCGGTACAACATGTAGGGCACCTTGATCTGATGTAGGGCAGGGGTACCCTTCATTTGTAGGTATGCTACAATTTTAAGACACTTTGAAGAGTTCACCAACAAGTGATTTTGAATACTTTGAGTACTTGGTTGGTGGACTTGATTTGTAGGGCTCTTGGTGGGTGTAGGGTACCTAGGAGTGGAGGGAACCCTTCAAGTGTAGGGTTCCCTTTAGAATGGTCTTCCTTGCTGTTGGAATGGGCCAATTCGGACATGTCTTGGACCAAGGTGTTGTGAATGACCTTGGACCAAGAGTTGAAGGCATGAGCCTTAACTTGAGTTGGGCTCGGGCCTTCAAGATGGACTTGGGTTTGAGAGGTCCAAATGATGATGGTGAAGAGATGAGAAATATGTTGGACATTGGGTTGGTCCAAGTTTAAGGCATGGGTTGTCTTTCGTTCATCTTCTTGAAGTTCTCCACTTTGCTCTCAAACTTCACAAAAGTTCTCATGAGCATGTTGAGAGTCTCTTTTGCTTTCTTTGTCATGCTTCTTTTGATAGGTTCTCCAAGTCCTTGAAGAGGGTCTTGAGTCCTTGTCTTGGGCTGCTCCATATCAGGATCCTATCAAACTGATGAATTATTGGAGGTTCCCAGGTGTGGGGTAAGATTTTGGAAAGGTTAATTGTAAGATATTGAACTTTCTGAGGGTGAGATAGGTGTAGTATGCAACAACACCTCTTCATCCTTCATGTGTCTGGTGGTGATGTATGGAGAGATTGTCATCGGATAGACCTGAATCTCACATGGTGTCTTAAAGGATAGCTCAGGAGGGAGACTGAGACATTGGGGAAATCCAATGGTTGTGCCAAGGGCCTTCCAAAGAGCCATTGGGTAAGGTAAGACCCTTAGGGACTTCTGGTGTAGGAGAGATCTTTCAGATCGTCAGTAATGAGGATGGATTTAGACCGGAAGGTCTTCTTGATATTTATCCAACCACCGTAACCTGTGATTTCTCAATATGTACATACTATAGTTTTTCATCACCTGTTAATGATTTCTTTAAAAGGGGTTTCTGATATTATCAGCATTTTCCTTTCTGCATTTTTTTTTTTTTTGTCTGCAAATGTTTTTTGACAAAACATACTTGTTTAAAAAACCCAAAAAATCTTGCTTATTAGTCACACATCAACAATGTAGTTGCTTCTTGCTTTTCAACAAAATTCGAAACTCTCTTCCTTATCATTACTTAGTCCAACATTTAGTGACCAATTTTGTGGTATCTCAAACACTTTTTATAAGATAATGACATTTTAAACTTGAAATAACATTGTTGTTTGCCTGCCGGAGTCATAGATTCATTTTCATTCATTCTTTCACAGCTTTAATTATTTATTTTTTTAAAAAAAATCATGAAAACGAGCACATTAAGTGGGGATTTGAACATCTGACTTACTAGACAAATACTCTCTCTCGGTGGCTGGCAATGAATATGAGGTTGGAAAGTCCATTGAAAAGTACATATAACTAGTGAGTTAAAATTGGGCTTCAGAAAGATGTTGGCCCGTATTTAGAAGTGAATAACCCAGTAGCTTTGGGATTTTGTGGACCAGCTGGATTTAGGAAAGTTGCAGCAAGGGAAAGATTTCGGACATTTGCTGGATCTAATGCAGAAATCTGTGGGTTGGATGAATTCTCTGAAATTTCTGAAAACATGCATGGTTGTAGTACACCCCAGGACCAGCAGTCAGATGCATGCATTGGCGAAGCTGTTTGTTGGCTAGGACCATTATGAGATATTTTAAAATATAGAGATATATAGTATATATTTAAAATAATTAGGGATGTTATTTATTATTTTAAATTTAATATATTAATTTTAACTTATTAAATTCATTATTATTTTAAAAATTCAGTCCATTATCATCTAAATTTCTATCTATTTTATCCCAAATCGATTTATCCAATCAATTGAACTCATCCAACCCACACACTTCAAATAATTTACAAAAATAAAATAATTTATGAAAATAAAACAATCTTCATTAATTGATTCAATCTCATTGAACAGCTCACCCTCTGTCCATCTCCTTCCAGAACCCAATCCGCCGGCACTACGGCAACCTCGACCTCCAATCTGGTTCATTGATTAATGTTGATAATTATTTTATATAGGTTGAAAATGTAAATTTAATATTTTAATTATGGTTTGTTTAGTTCTGTTTTGTTGCTTGAATTTATTTGGAATGTGATACTCCTAATTCATAAAAAATTAAATGAGAAAAGTACAAAAAACCCCATGAACTTTTCAATTTGTCACAAATCGACCGTTGAGCGTTTTATCAAGCAGGAGAAATTGATTTGTTTCTTTGGAAAAAAAAAATTCAAATAATTTAGGGAGTGAAAATCAATATATAAGCAATCAAACTTTAAAAAATGTGGAAGATATTAAGAAATATTGAGAGTTGGCGTTTATTATAAAGTTGAAACTTCTAAAAAAAATCTTAAATCAAGTTCATCAAATTATACAAGCTCTTCATTTTCAATTTAAGTTGATCGATAATTTCAAAGATTTGAAGAAACATCGTGTTATATTTTGACTATTTCATATATATGTGTTTTTATCGTATGTCTATATTTTTAGTACTCTTCATATGTATTACTTTCATATAAATTAAATTACTTACATTAAATTACTTAAATAATATTATTTTATTTATAATAATATTTAAAAAAATCAACAATCACCCCGGAAAAAAAAACTGGCTTCACCACTGCATGCATGTTGACATGTTGTACATGCATGCACCCCATCCTCCCAAGAAAAAACATATGCTCTCTCAGTAGCAAACTCAGGATTTTATAAGAAGGGGATCCACTTATATTTTCAAATGTATATTATTTTCTTTACTAAATTTTTTTACAACATTTTAACTTATCATCGAAATTGAAAAGAGAAAACTTTAGATTTTAACTTTCCTATTTTACCCTTTAGTTATATTGTATGATATTATCAGAGACATAAACGAGAAAATAAATACCAAAATCAACTGCAAGAAAAAATAGACGAATAAAAAAAATTCAAACAATTTAAAAGTTAAAGAGAAAAAATTTATAGATCAATAATAACTAATACTCCTTTCGTGCTTTAAAAATTATCTCATTTGACTTTGATATTTTAAGTTCAATGTTTGACTTAAATATTTACAAAGATAAATAGTGTAAAAGAATTCTAGAAAAATATATTTAAAATAATTTTTATTTCAAATTATGAAAAACATAAAAATTATTTAACTTTAGATGTTTAAACCTGAAAGAAAAAAAAATCATAAATTAAATATTATAAAATAACTAAAACAAATGGAATAACTTTTTTAAAGTACGAATGGAGTATTTCAGTATCTTTTAGATGTCACTTAGTATTGTAAAAATCTTACATAAAATATAGAAATAATATCATAAAATATTATAAGAAGTTCATTATAATTTTTTAGAGATTTTATCATTAATTATATAACACACATATATATATATATATATACTATTAAAAAAAAAAGAGGGCTTCATGAACCCCTTTTTATTCTATTTAGGTTTGTCTTTGCTCTCTCTAAATAGTATTCATTCCGTTCCACTTTCTTTCCAATATACATTTTTCAGGAATTAATTTATGATTTTTTATCTCTTACGTTTTACATTCAAATTGAAGAAATTTTTACAGAAGTTATAGTTAAAAGCTTATAGATTCTAAATATATTTTTTTCTAGATTTTTTTAATAAACACATTTTATAAACTTTTAAGTCAAACCATGATCTAAAAGTCAAATATATCAAATAAAGTAGAAGAGAAGTAGTAATACTCTCATTCTATTTAAAAAACTTACTTCTTTCTTATGGGGCTTACTTCACTTTCCCAACCCAAAAGTGTGTTCTTTCCCACATAAATGATAAATCCACTTTTTACCATTATAAGTATCACTTCAATTTCATTAGATTTTCCAAAATTTTCATTAACAAGTTTTCAATATCCGCGCTTCATAGCAGGTATAGATTGTAATTTTTTTTTTAAATTCGATAAAGTTGTAATATTAAACAAACATTAGTCATAAATGATAGTATATAATTTCATGAAAACATGAGATTGTAACGTAATGGTTAAAGTACGTCGTTAGTCCTTTAACTTTGCTTATTATCCTATTTAGGTCATGTTTTAAGAATTTGTCCTGCTAGAGTCTCTTAACTTTCATTTTTTTGTACAATTGTAGTCCTTATGATAGTTTCGTTGTTAAATGGACTGTTAGTTTAACAAAATAATAAAATTACCATTAATTAAATTATAAAATTTTCCTGATATTATTAAAAAGGGCTCATTTATATCCTCTATTTTATATTTTAGGGTAAAGTGTATCTGTAGTCCCTTTACTTTAATGTTTGTACTATCGTAATTTCATTTTAACTTTTTCTACTATTGTAGTCTCGTTTTCAAAAAAATTCTTCATTCATAGTCATTTTTGGATGTTTTTTCGTTAAAGTTAACCGACTTTTGGGGAAAATGGCAATTTTAACTATTTAAGTTTACCCAAAAATCTAGTTGCATCCTAACTTTTTTAATTTAACATTTTAATCACCCAAAACAATTCTAAACTTAACAAATTTACCCAAAAAATTTCAAACTTCAATTAAACTCCCAATGTCACCACCGCCCCCGTTCTCGGCTGTATCTGCGGAAGCGTGAGCGGTATTGGTGCGGTGGCGGACGATGGTGGCGACATCGATCGGAACCTACTTTAGGTTTTGCGGACCCAAAACTCAGCCCTAAATTTGTTTCCCTACTTTGTTACCTAATCTTCGTTGTTTAGTTCTATCTGATTAACGTGTTGCAAGATTTTAAAACGTTTCCAATAACGTCCTAAACCTGCACCCAAAACACGTTAGCGGTTATACGGAAAATCGTGCGACCAGACAACATATAACATTGAGCTCTGCTCAACACCAGATGCACCAGAAAGGAGTCTTACCCATCGCATTGGGCAAGTACTCCCCGATAAACTAAATTATACAAACCACGATAGCAAAACGAATAATGCTATCTAACTACGTATGCATGCTACGCCTACAAAGCCCAAATTAAGCCATAAGAATACTCACTATGCTTGGGTGATCGGGTCGTCAGGACTCCAACGATCACACAAGATATTGTTGTTGCTGCTAAATACAACCAGAAAAGTTAAACCGTTAGTAAAACCATGATCGTGCTCACCCTTATATATAAACACTCTATGCATCTCAATCGAGACTACCCCTAATCATAAATAGGAGCCAATACTAGATGCATTATTCTTGTTTATTCACTTTAATAGTGAATTTACCTTAACCTTTCCTTAAATTGCACAACTTACCCATACTTATTCCTTAAGTGCAATTTTACCCAAAACTTTTCAAAAGTTACAAAAATTCCTTTTTTTGATAATTTTTTCAACTTAATTAACACTTAACCAATTAATTTCCAAATATGCCCAATTTGGCCCAAATGCCCAATATAAGAATCCATTTCCATTTCAACCTTAAACTTTTCCAAAAGTGTCATTTTAATCCTTATACTTTATTTC
>JBBYHH010348242.1:0-12146 GCA_038382905.1 Daphne laureola | reverse complement strand
TCATTAAGTCTTCCACTCCACCCCATAATCATACCCTCCTACCTACCAAGCATGTGACTAAATTCAAGCCAAAATCGACAGCCACACTTAAGTGGAATTAATGGGCATTTTCGTCCAATTTTCCAAAATGACCATTTTGTCATCCGAAACTGATTTTTCTGAAAATGGCCCGGGACTCACATACCATCTTGAAAGTGTGAAATCTCTTGGAAATAACTTCAAATTCACTCCCGAGATATCCAAATTGTCATTATTCATGTCCGTTTATCCAAAACGACCATTTTACCTTCTGAGATCAATTTTTGGTGAAATGGCCCGGGATTCACAGAATCTTATAATTAATGTGAAATTCCATAAAATGGATCTCAAATTAATCCCCGGAGTATGAGAATCATTAGAAAACGTGTTCCTGCACGTTTAAAACCAAGTCTCGGAAATTGCATAATTTGCCCGGCGGGTAATGTTTCCCGAAAAATCACTATTCATCGGGGGTGACTGTAACACCAGTGCTGGAGGTTGGTTCCTACACATGGAACCGGAATTCGCATGGGACTTACTTGAGCTTATGGAAGAAAATGACCAACACCGGTCAATTGGTGAGAGATTGCATCTTATCGGCAATGATAGATCTCAAATTAAACATGGGCTCTATGAAGGTGATAAGGAGACCAGAATTCAAGCTCAAATGAGTGCACTCACCTCCATGGTTGCGAAAATTATGAAGACACATGCTCAACAAGTGGCACCACTTCAAGCAATGGTTGCTGAAACTCAAGACAACATGATTGAAGATTGCCAATACGTGCAATACCCGCAAAATAAAAGTCATTTTCTGCAAGGAAGAGGCTACTACAACAAGCCCCGCCCTTACCAAGCTCAGGTTTTATCAAAACTAATCCAACCAAGCAAGTGGACAGCACCAAGCTTCAACATCCAGAGCGGACCCTTTGGATAAAGTGAACCAAATGTTTGAAAATATGATGGGATCGATGCAAAAAGTTGAAACCACAACTGAGAGGTCCATTGGAGAAGTGCACAAGTGACTGGATGGTGAGCTATCCAACACAAGAGCCTCCATCCATAATTTGGAGACACAATTGGCATAATTGGCCACTTCAATGAAGACTTTGAGCAAGGGAAAGTTTCCCTCTGATACCGAGCCGAGTGTGCAAGAACATTGTAAGTACTGTAATGCGGTGACACTAAGGAGTGGGAAACCTCTTGTGGAGGTTGAATAGAAAGAGAAAAAGGAATAAATCAAAGGGAAGAGTGAAAAAGAAGTTGTTGTGAATAGTGACCAGCAAAGACTGAAAAAATAATTGGAATTGGAGAAAAAGAGAATTGACAAGGAGGTGAAGGAGAGGATAATGAGAGAGATCCCTTACGCTCAAAGGCTTAGGATCAAGCATGATGAAGCTCATTTCTCAAAGTTTCTAGACATCTTCAAGAAGGTAGAGATCAATATACCATTCATTGATGTCATTCAGGAAATGCCAACTTATGTCAAGTTCTTGAAAGACTTGATCACTACGAAAAGGAGATTCATAGAGAATGAAACCATCCAAGTAAGGGAGGAAGTCAAAGCAATCACCAAGAACAAACTAACCCCGAAGCTAAAAGACCTCGGAAGCTTCACAATACCTTGTGACATCGGACCATATCATTGTGACAAGGCATTGTGTGATCTTGGCTCCAGCATGAACCTTATGCCATGGTCCGTTTGTAAAAAACTTGGCTTAGGAGAAGTCAAACCATCCTCTATTTGCCTCCAGCAAGCGGATAGATCCATTACTTATCCAAGAGGGATTTTAGAGGATGTGATCATCAAGGTGGATAAATTTTACATTCTGGTGGACTTTTTAGTACTCAATATGGAAGATGATGCTAGGATGCCTCTTATTTTCGGTAGACCCTTCCTCGCCACGGGTAAGGAATTAATTGATGTGGAGCAATGAGTGCTCACATTAAGAGTAGTGAGAGAAGAGATAAAGTTCAACTTAGATGAAGCTATAAGAGGTCCTAGTTCACAATTAGAAGAGTGTTTTGGACTTGATAATTATGAGCTGCGGCTTAAGAAGAACAAGAAGAGAGAATAGTTCTAAAAGAAATTGAATAAGAAAGAAGCTAAGGCACGCTTGGATGTAGGAGTAGCTGAAAAGAAACCATCGGATACCTCTCAATGTGGTGGTAATGAGGAGGTTAGGACTGTGCAGCCTCTCTCTACATTCGTAGATCAAGAGGATCCCACCAAGGAAGCTCAAGTTGGCGAAGGTACCAATCCAAGTGTGCAAACAAAGAAAGAAAAGACCAAGGTTGTCTCTTCTAAAGGCAAGAAGAAAGCAAGGAAAGTGGAAGGAACATCTATGAAGAATCTTAAGGATAAGCTTGAGGAAGTGAAGATGGTTTATCTGTGGAAAGTGAAAGATAACATATGGAAGGCCAAGAAACCACCAAGTCCACCCCAATAGAGCAACTCCAACAATGACATGGTGTTTCCATCTGGAAACAACACCTGAGTTCTTCATCAATGCCTAGCCAAAGGATGGAAACATGGCTCTTGTGGGAGACACACCAACGTTTAGTAATTTCTCAATTCAATAAATTGTTATCTTTTTTATGGATATTTGAATACTAACATGAGTCTAATTATTTGAGGAAGATGTTTTTAATGAAGGAACATGGTGAACTTAAAATCATATCACTTGAGTGACATTGAAGAAGAGAAAAATATGAAGAAGGTTGAAGAAAATGGAGAGCTGAACCGTGGAATTTGGCCATAATGGCGCGACCCAACACGAGACCCTCGCGCTACCTGCCCGCGTCCCTCTTAGAGTTGGGTAAATTGTGTGATCCAATCATGCGATGCCTGCATGAGTGCCTTGTGCGACCCCCGAGCCATCATCAACCATCATGCCATATACCTTGCGCAACCCTTTAAGGTCGCGCCAAGCAACTGGGCCAAAATGGCGCGACCCCTTTTACGAGACTGTGTGCGACCCCGCGCGACCCCGCTGGAGATAGTTTTCCATAAATGCATGTTAACGAAGCACGACCTTGGTCAGGGGGATGCCGAAGAACAGGGCAGGGTTGGGCCGCACTAAATTCAAGGTTCGCGCCGAACAAATTTCAAAATGGGGTAAATTCTATTTTTCTCAGTTTTTTTTTTTAATTCACCCAACTCTTAGTGATGCATAGTGAGTGTTAGCACATATGTTTATTATGTCATCCATCATTTATGAACAAGGTCAAGGCTCATTTTAGTTTCTAAGTCGCATTTACATTTGTTTTACGTTTCTAGGACTTGACTTGAGATACCATGAGTTGTTTTAATGCCTTTGACCTTGATGAGTTGTATACACTAAATGTAGGATGAATTGTGAACAAGCCTGAGCATGTATGAACTTTTATGATGGTATCTTGAATGATTTACTTGCTACTCAAGAAAGTATGTTTCTTGTGCACCAACCTTGAATACATTCATGTCTTTCTTGATGTTTTGGACACATGCTCTATGTGCTTCACCATGCGTATTTTGTAGCTTGTACACATTCATAGATATGATTCAATGATTTGTACAAGTTACACATCCGTAATATAGAGTACTTTGCATTCTAGTGTAAATTCTTTCAAGACTCGCCCCTTATTACTTTTCTTGAGAAACTTTCAAGGGTTAATTACCATCAAGAAACTGCAACCTCTCAAAATCAAGAGCTCTGGAGCAAGCAAGACACTTGTTTCAACCTTATAGGCATAAGGGCGCCTCTTGGCCCCCAAGGTATAACCTTTCATTTTCCCATTTTATTACCTTCCTCGCATGAGGACATGCTTTCATTTTGAGTTTGGGGGAGGGATTCACTCATGTATACCATGTGGGAAATGGTTGGTATACCATGTGGGAAATGGTTGGTATGCGTTAAGTTGTATGTTTTGGTGAAATTTCCATGACTCATGCAATTACTACATTGTCTTAAGTGGATGCATGAAATTTATGTTTTAATGGGTTGATTGATGTTTGGAGCATGATGTGAATCTGTATTCGTTTAATCAACTTAGTAATAGATATTTGTTCTCGATGTGCTAAATAAGAGACTTTTTACCCGGTGATGTGTTGAGCCAAAATTTTCAAATGTTGTGTGAATATTTTGTTTCATGAGAGCATCTTGTTTAAAGTGTTTGAGTTTCTTGAACCATTACAAGTCCGCATTTTTGTATGAATACTTTGGAAGAATATGGCACTTTAGGATATGAGCCTTTTGACGTAAATAGCTAACCGTACATTAAATCCATTAGTGAGCCTCTTTGAGCCTAGACCAATTCATTCTTGTTACCACATCTCAAGCTTATTCATTCTCTAATAGTGTCCTTTGGTCCTATCACTTCATGTACATGTTTGATTGGGCTTTATATGATGTTCTTGTGAGAGAGGTGTGGATATTATGAATTTAGGGGAAGGCTTCGTTATTGAAATTATTGAGCTATCAAATGAGTGACTTCCTTGGATCAAACAATGTGTGTCTAAATGCTATAATTGTTCAAAAAGAAGAACCAAGAATGAAAAGTTCAAAAGTAAATGTTTAAACTGGTGCATTTGGAAAATTCAAGGTGAAAGCGACACTTGTGTAAAGTTGAAAAAGATCCAAGATGGTAAAAGGTGAGGCTGATTATGTACACAATAGTGTTGAAAATGAGTGAGACTGACAAGAGAAACAAGTGAGTTTGTGTAGAAATTCTAAGTCTTAGTTGCCCATCTTACTTGTACATGTAAGTCATTTAAAACTCTACTTATACTTAGCCTTCAACTAAACTACCACACTCACCTAGCCAATGGCCTCATTATAACCTTGTGAAAGACCATCCGACCAAGGAAGCATACAACATTCTTCGGAACCAAGCGGAGGAGTAGTTGGTTCATTTGCAAGCTTATGAAAAGAGAACACTTAACAAGATCACAGCTTCATACACCTACTACCCTTGTTGAGAGAGAGAGAAAACACTTAGGGAGTGATCCTCTTATTAGTGCATTGAGAATGAGAATCTAAGACTTTGTTGATCATTTGCATTTCCATTCACAAATTACTCTTTGCTATGAATTGACTCTAGTAAGCATGAATGGATTGAGGAAATTAATATTGTAGTGGATTGTATTACTGGAGACCAGCAACGGTTTGAGTTTGGGGGTGTCTTGAGTGTCAAAACACGGACACTTTTATGTGACTTTTTCATACAATGCATACATCTTTTCATGCAAAAACTGGATCATTAGTGCATATTACTTGTTATCTTTGATTATTTTGTAGATACAAGGGTGCAAGGTAAAATGGAGCTAAAACGAGGAAAATTAGGAGGCTCAGAACTCAAATTAGCAGTTAATTGACCAAGTCAACAAGTCTCGGGTCAAATGAAGAGGATTACAAATCAAATGGGAGTTGAAGGCAATTTTCAGACCTTCAGAGCATATTGGCGCGCCCCCAGAGTCGTGGGTCGTGCAAGGCATAACTGGCCGGCGCGACCCTAGACCCCTATTTAAGATAGTGAGCTTCAGTGGAGTAGAGGGTCACGCCTTGCATTCAGAGCGGAGTGACCCCAACTGGCGCAACCCCTACGAGATGCACGAATCGAAGCGCTCCAGAATTCGGATTTCCTCAGATTGAAATGGGCCAGCCCATGTTTCTAGGCCAAATATAGCCTTAATGAACCCTTTTTGGGTGCCCAATATATCTAGGGGCAACTTAAGATGTCATGTCACTATAAATAGACCATTTTAGGGTAAGTTTAGGTAGAGAAGATCAAGATTTCAGGATTGGCAACAACTTATCTTCTTCTCCATAACTCTAAGGGTTGAAGGTTTCTTTTATGGTGTTCTTGAAGAGTTCTTCAAGATTGCTTCATTAAAGGCTATATCTTCTCCTCTTATTATCTGATTATCATGTATACTCTCTTGATCATGCTGATTGTTGTAGTTAGCATGAGTATTAGTGAGTAGGTTTCTATAGTCTTCTAGGGTTTGCTTACGTAGGGGGCTAGCTATCATCTATCATGTTGTTTGATGTTTAGATATGGGGAAAGGTCTAATTTTGGCACTCACCTATGCGTTTTGGCATAATTTTAACACTAATCTAAAAAATGGTCCAAAATAACCATTACTATACGTTTATTGGGTATCCGTTTAGCATCCCCGTTTCATTTTTTACAGCGTGGGCCTCTTTTAGAAATGTGACGGATGTGGGAGTGGTGAGTTGGAATTTTTAGAAACTTGGGTTATGGTTATAGAGGGTCTAAGTAACCCAAAGGGGAAAGTTTAGGGAAGAAGGACTAACTGTGTAATTTCTCCTTAAACAACTAGCAACTCATCTTCTTCGTTGGGCTGCCCGGAGGTGTTTCCGCCAGCAGCGCTCGTGGCGGCGGTGAAGATCTGACGGCAGTTCAGGTGCCAGTTGGTGAGGCGCTTGGCGGTGGTTTTGCGGCCAACGGAGCTCCGATTGGAGAAAAAATGCGTTCCGAACCGGAAAATAGTTTTCCAACGATTTCACCTCCGTTCTGGCACCTCTGGTAACGTGAGTTGGTTCTTCGGTCTCGTAGTGGTGTGGCGGTGGTGGTGAGGTCGTGGATTGGAGGCGAAAGGCTACGAAGTCGGAGGTGGGAGTTGGACATCGATGATGCTCGAAATTCGAGGTTTGTATACAGGTTTGGGGAAAGATGCCGAGGTGGACGCCACGTCTTCTAAAATGCCCACGTGGACGAAGCGTGAGACGCCATCGCTCTTCGTCAGTTACATTTATTTCAAATTGGTATTAACGAACTTAACTAATGGTAAAATCAAACCAGTGAACGTATAGTAATGATTATTTTGGACCATTTTTTAGAATAGTGGTAAAATTGGGCCAAAACGCAAAGGTGAGTGCCAAAATTGGACCTTTTCCCTTTCGATATTGATTCAATGAGCTATTTCTACACTTTGCATGTTGCATGATTGATTACCATGTTAGTATGCCATCTAGGTATTCGAGAATGAGGCCGCGAGGAAAGTTGTCGAATTAAACTATAGAAATCGATTGATTAGTTGAAGCGGAGTCCGAGAGGACCCATGAAGATCGATTAGTGAATAGATTATGTTGGTGGAATCAACCATGGACTAAGTATCTTTAGAGGATGAGAGTTCCTAAAACCTTAATTTGGTAGAGGATGATCACTTGTCCGAGAGGAAGGTGATTGGACATTAATAATCCATCTCTTTGCATGATATGATGATGATAGTGAACCCCTGTAGTAGGTAACAACTCCTAAAAGATGTTTTTAATTGATTGAACTTCGTTTTATCATCTTTACTATTTTACCTCTTTCGTAACTTGTTTCTCAAGCTACTGTTTTTCATCACAAAAATATCTCGTTTACTGTTCACACATTACCATTTCACTAAGTTACAACATCTACCATCTTCACACTTGAGTAGAATAACATTGATCACTAAATTCTATCTAAAACATCTCTCTTGGGTTCGATCCTTTTTTTGAGCCATTTGCTACGATAAGACATAGTTAGGACAAAATTGAGGTGTTATAAATATATTTAATTGTTATTGCTTGAAATCGTGTTTGATTGAAATACACCAAAAATCTAGCGAACAAAAGGCTCTCCAACAACTAGGTCTGCATATACCTCTCTCTGGGTGCGAGGAGCACCCATTGGTTAAACATACTTTACGACCTTCAAGCGCTATAGAGTTGGAGATCAATGCATAGTTATGTTGGGAGGACCAACTTTCTTATGCATTGATTTCTGGGACTCACTACCTAAGTTAATGCACGCACAATATTAACAATTTATTAGTGATGCAAGCACATATATGTCAATCAGCGTGTTATCCATCACCATGCTTTGTAATCAACATATATAATAAAAAACAATCGACTTTCATACTTGTTTTAAAAAATATTTTCAGCTTTCAATCCTCTTATTTTCAAAAAGTTTGACAATGTCCCCAGCAGAGTCGCCATTGTGAGCAGGAGGACCGCTCGTGGGGTTTTTGTTCTCCTATTTTGGGAAAAGTCGAGGGAGTCGCCACCTTAATTTTGAAAATGTGGGAAAATCAAGGAAAACCCCAGTTTGACTCTGATATTTTGGAAAAGGCATTTTCTACGAAAATTAGAGATTTTAAGTCCGGGAATTGGGTACGAGTTGGGAAGGTGCTAGACACCCAACTCGTCTGAATATAAATTTTAAAACGAGATAAAGCCGATTCCTGTAAAATTAATATGCAAAATGATCAATTAATTGGACTTGCGCTTGGATTACGGGCTCTCAAACTGCCTGCGTACCTGTTCGTATCGGGATCAAAACCCACGTAGTTCACTCCCGTTGGACAAGGAGAACCTGGGGTTAGAATGCTTACCTGTCAAATCGGTGGTGGGGAGGTCTACTGCCTGGAAATTGAGGATAGTCTACTTCCCTTGTTGTGCTGATTGAGGTGGCGGTAGAGTTGTCTGGATGCTGAGGACAGTCTACTTGTCTCGATCTGTTGAAAGTAATCAAATTGTAGCGGAGCAACTGTAAAGTTATTAGAAAAAGATCCTAAATTAGAAGTGATCAAAAAAATTAATTAGCAAAAGTCAGCCTACGAATAATCAAGAAAATAGTGGGAAAATGAATATGTTAATGGCCTAAATGCAATTAAATGAATCTGTAAAACTTGACAACCTACAACAAACAAAAATGAAAAATGTTAGTGAACAAATTAAATTAAACTCTAAGATGAGAAGCATGATGTTATTTGTTAAATGGGACTAAAATAGCAAAGTTCATAAGTCTGTTAGTGCCTAAATTGTAACAAAACAAAGTTGGGAACTTTAGTAGTCTGAAATAAAACAAAACAAAGAGCTTAGTGATAAAATGAACAAAACAAGAAAGAAGAAGTGGTAAGGGGGGTGTAACCGAATTAAAAAGGAAATAAAAATAAAAAGAATTGGAAAAAAACAAAAAACACGGGGAGTGTTCAACAGTTCGCAGGTCTGGTGCGAGCTCGCTGGTCCGGTGGGAACACAACGGCGATTCGTGGCAGATCGGCGATGATGGCGGCAGATGCGACTGGAGAAGGTGGCGCCAGAGGTTGGGGAGAGCGTCGCTAGGCCTGGTGCAACTGATCGAGGCTTTTCTTGGCCGAAACTAGGCGGATAGTTCCTGCCTTCCTGGATCACTCCGCGAGTTGGCGGCGGATCTGAAGTTTTCGGTTCGGTGGCATGCGGGGGAGGATCACCGGAGGTCTGGAGCGGTGGTTACGGCGCTGAAGTGATGGATCGAGGCACCGGTTGGGCTGGAGAAGCTTGAGGTTGATGGCCGGGTCCGCTGGGCGCTGGTGCGATTCGCTTCGTCGGGGCTCTGTCCGGCGGTCTTCACTGGTGCATATGGGCGGCGTTCAGGGGCTGACGGAGATTGGTGGCACACAAGGCTCGGCTGGTCACGAACGAAGCAGAGACTAAGAATTCTTCTTTTTGCCCTTTTCTGCCGATTTTTCTTTTTCTTCTGTTTGATTTTCTCCTCCTGGTTTTGATCTAACTTTGCTCTTTGCTCCAGGGTCGACTTTTTCCTGGTGTGATCTTTCTACGATTCTTGCTCTGTGGATCGATTTTTCTTCTTGTAATTCTTCTCCAATCTTTGCTCTCCCGATCTCTCCTTTTTGTGATCTTCCTTTTTGTAAATTCTCTACGATTTTTGCTCTCCTCGGATCTCCCCCTTTTATCTAAGAAAATCTGTCAATTTGTAAGTGAATGTCTCCAAGAAATTGATATTGAGATGGGATCGGATACTCTTTTCCAGCTCAACAGGATAAAGTTTCACATTCGGAAGAACTAGGTAAAGTCACCAATGATTCTAATAATTTACACATTTTGTTAATGTAGTTTTATAATTTATGATTTTACCACTTAGTTGTGTTTATCAATTGAGTCCTAAAATTTATGAGTATTTTTTGACAAAATCCTAATTTCGATTCTAGGGATTAAATATTTTGATAAAGTTTAAATATGTCTTTCACATTTTGAATTGTTTGTTTTATGGATTAATTTGGCTCTGATATTAATTTTATTTCCAGGTAATATTAATTATTAATGATTAAAGTGAAAGATTAATTGTGATAAGCTTGTATTACAATATTAAAGTCATAAAATGATAATAATAATACACAACTGATATTATAACATTAAAATTCAAACTTAGAGTAATCTGGTGAGTATCAGATGCTCACAATAATTGAAATGTAAACAAATACTGTTGGATGCACACACGAACACACCAAGCTTCCAACAGCTACACTCGTACACATCAAATCCAGAGTAAACTATGAACTAGAATAATATTTAGACCGATTTTCTGAATAGAAAGATGTTCAACAGACGAACTTAGAGAAGCAGAGATATATTTTTAAGTGGAAATTTGATGGATGTCTCCTTCTGTTCTGAAGTCTTTTATTTATAGGAAAAGTAAAAGATTCCTTACATAATTACCTTCCTTGCTGGCGACCACTATTTTCTCACCAATAATATTTGCTTTATTAAAGGTGATTTCTTTTTCTTTCTAGTGAAAACTTTTCCCTACTCTTCACATGACTTTGTCAGGTAGCCATAATTATTTCTTTGAGGTGGATCCTCCTTCGTTGGGGCAGCTGGACAGCTGTTCTTAGGCAGTGTTGACAACCTGTTCATGGGCAGATCTAACAGCTAATTTCATTAACTTCTTCTTCATTTCTTCCACGGGGATATCTGCTAATGCAGACTGGGATTAGAGTTTCCCCAGCTGGTGGCGGTCCTTCGATGGGGACAACCACACTATTGAGCCTATGTCTTCTAGTCTTGACTACATTAAGCTTCATCTCCATGTTTTGGTGGGTTGACCTGCGCAATTAACAGAATCTGTAGACCACACCGAAGTTTTGCCCGGCGGTGGGTCCTCTGATGCTTAAGTCAGTATAATGGGTGAAGAGAATGTGCCAGACCTAGGGCAGAGTGAATAGTTACCTCAAATGATGGAATGATGTTGGCTTATATAGTATTGTCTAATAGAGTGGCACATCTGTAATACTTTGACAAAAAGAGGCGGTTGGTGTCAGAGGACATGTGGTAAATGTATCCTGGATGCAAGCCATCAGGTTGTAATACGCTGAGGGCATGACCTCGATTTACGGATGTATGCGTTCGGGTATGATGTCTTTAGCCATTTTTAATAGGCCCCCTTTCCTGGGTTGCTGACTCAAGCGTCCTTGCGGGTTTTTTGGGTCAATATGCCCACTTTGGGCCTTTGAGATTTGGTTTGAGCCTATTAGCCATCATGTCACCCCTAACAGGGACCTGTTGGACTGGAAGGACTCCAGGTCACACACACTGGGTAATGGGCATTCGGTGTAGTTGGTCATGTTTCCGAGTCCGGAGCCATTGGATGCATGTGCATCCGGCCATTGAGATTTTTGGGCCTTAGAATTGCCCTCATTTGATTCCCGGATGCGTGTGCATCCGACCATTGTAATGTTGGGGCCTTAGAATTGCCCCCTTTGATTCCCGGATGCATGTGCATCCAGCAATTGTAATGTCGGGGCCTTAGAATTTCCCCCATTTGATTCCTGGATGAATGTGCATCCGGCCATTGGAATTTTGGGGCCTTAGAATTACCCTCATTCAATTCCCGGATGCGTGTGCATCCGGCCATTGTAATGTTGGGGCCTTAGAATTGTGCCCGTTTGATTCCTGGATGCGTGTGCGTAGATCCGACCATTGGAATTTTGGGGCCTTAGAATTACCCCCCTTCGATTCCCGGATGCATGTGCATCCAACCATTATAATGTTGGGGCCCTAGAATTGCCCCCCTTTGATTCTCGGATGCATGTGCATCCGGCCATTGTAATGTTGGGGCCTTAGATTGCCCCCATTTTATTTTCGGATGCATGTGCATCCGACCATTGGAATTTTGGGGCCTTAGAATTGTCCCCCCTTTGATTCCCAGAGCATGTGCATCCGGCCATTGTAATGTTGGGGCCTTAGATTGTTACACCCACACCGGAAAAATGGTGGAAATCTGGGCAAATTGCCGGAGGGCAAACTTGTAATTTCTGGAATTTTATTTTGAAGCGTGCGGGACACGTTCTCTGATGTTCTCTTATCCCG
>JBBYHH010348241.1:0-20681 GCA_038382905.1 Daphne laureola | reverse complement strand
CAAGGAAACTTGGGAAGCACGAGAGTGGGCCAGCTGCGATGAGTCCCAGTCCCGGCCCAGGAAGTGAAGTTGGAGGAGACATGGATGGCCACAAGATCCACCTTGAAGTACACCAACATCACCATCAGTCTCTGGACAAGTCTGTTGCTTGGGGTGGGGTCATTCTTGGTGGGCTTGCAACCACCTTTCTGGTTGCACTCTTTTGTTATATTAGAGCCACTAGAAGATCAGAGCACAGGCTGAAGTTGAATGAACCTTCTACATTTTCCTCCTGATCACTCATCATCTTCTAGTAACTGTATCATCACTACTGTTTCATAGTTGTAATGTAAAGGGAATTAATTAATTCATCAATGAAATATATAGAAAAAAGGGGCCGTAGTCACAATTACCATTACACTGCCGTACGTTAATATAATCAGGATGCCTGAAAACTTTAACAGTATTTATTTATCAATGCCTTCCATTCTATCATCTTGGTGCATGTATGTTTAGTCACTAATAAGGGTAAAAATGGTACGTAATAAAAAAAAAGTAGAAAAATACAAAATCAAGCATTTGATTTTGGACAAAAAAAAATTGGTATAATGACAACCAACCAGCTTGTTTGGGACGGAGGAAGATCGTGATGTGATGGAGATTTTGAAATGTCTTAGCCGGCCGGGTGTTGTTACGTGACATAATTGAAATTGAACCTCAAGCGGTGCAACTTCCTATCACCATCCCTTCCAAATTATTTTAAACTGATCAGTTCTTACTCTTAAAGGAGAAAAGATAGAAATTTGAGGAGTGAATTCTACAGTATTATTGAATGATCAACTTAGGTTAAATAGCCATACAGATGCTGAAATAGAGGAAACTGACTTCAAGAGAAAAACAAGAAAATAGTTAGGAGCTAACAAACTCAACATTAGCTTCCTTATTCCAAGCAACTAACTTAGTAGATAAAATCTTAACTAACTAGATTTTGACTAGTTCAAATTGCAGATTTTACTAACATATCCTCCCCTAAACTAGATTCAGTGTGAAACTAGTTTATTTCTGGAACTTCACAGACCCCAAGTAGCCTTCGAAACTTCAGGAATGTATCAACCTTTAATGGCTTGGTCATCAAGTCTGCAAGTTGCTCCTCTGTACCACAATGTTCCAACTCCACCTTTCCAGCTTTGGCAAGTTCACGCAAATAATGAAATCTGACCTCGATGTGCTTACTACGTCCATGCAGAACTGGATTTTTGGATAGCTTAATTGTGGAGCTGTTATCACACAAAATAGTGATGCATTTCTTCTGTCTAGAACCAAGCTTAAACAACACTTTCTTCAACCACACTACCTGAGTTGCACAAGATACTGCAGCTATGTACTCAGCCTCGGTTGTGGATAGGATGACTATTGGTTGCTTCTTTGATCACCAGGAGACAGCACCATCACTTAAGTAAAACACATAACCTGATGTACTCCTTCTATCATCAAGGTCTCCGGCATAATCACTATCAGTGTAGGCAATGAGATCTAGTTCACCCTTTCTTCTGTAAAAGATGCCCAAGTTAGCAGTAGCCTTTACATACCTCATGATCCTCTTTACTCCCTGTAAATGCAATTCAGTAGGAGCAGCTAAAAATCCGCTGGCTAGGCACACTGAAAACATGCTATCTGACCTGGTTACAGTGAGATACATTAAGCTTCCGACTATCTGTTGATACTTGGTAGTGTCTGTGCTCACCCCTCGTTCATCTTTTATTAATTTGGTCCCTGGAACAATAGAACTATTCACACCCTTGCTGTTGTCAAATCCAAATCTTTCGAGTACCTCATTTGCGAATTTTTTCTGAGAAATGTAAATGCCCTTGCTGCATTGTTTTACTTCCACCCTTAAGAAATATCTCATCTTTCCAAGATCAGTCATGTCAAACTCCTGCTGCATGGACTTTTTAAAATTTGCAAACATCTCTTCACAATTTCCAGTGAACACTAAATCATCAACATACAGATTTACAATCAAGATATTACCTGCATTTACCTTGACAAACAAAGTGTGTTCGAAATTGAACCTTTCAAACCCTTCCCTCAAGAAATATGATTCAATTTTGCAAAACCAAACTCTTGGTGCTTGTTTAAGCCCATAGAAGGCTTTGTGTAGCTTGTAAACCTTCTCTTCACTGCCTCTTTGAATAAACCCTTGTGGCTGCTCTACATATACTACTTCAGTTAATTCTCCATGTAGGAATGCACTCTTAACATCCAGTTGAAAGATGTCCCAGCCCTCTTTTTCCGCAAGTGCAATGATAATTCTGATAGTATCCCATCTTTCAACTGGTGCATATACTTCAGTAAAATCAACTTCATACTGTTGTGTATAGCCTTTGGCCACCAATCTTGCTTTGTACTTGTCTAATTGTCCAGCTTCATTGTATTTAGTCTTGATGATCCATTTCACCCCAACAACTTTAAATCCTGCAGGTAAATCAATCAGTGTCCATGTATTATTTCGATAGATTGCATCCATCTCTGCTTTCATAGATTCTCTCCAATTTTTACACAAGACTGCTTCTTCAAAAGTTGTAGGATATTCCTTTGCTGTAATTGCTGATAAGTTGTAAGTTTCTTCCTCCTCTTCTGACAATTGCTCTCCTGATACATACTCTTGCAGCCACTGAGGTGACCTTCTCACTCTTCTCTCTTCTTCTGAGGACTTGGATGAATTTTCTGAATTTTTTGAGTTGCTGGAATCATCAGGATTTTCTTCTATACCTTCTTAATCTGCCCCTTGCTGTTGTTCAAGTATGTCTTCATTTTCATTCCAGTCCAGGACATCAATTTTTCCATCATCTGAGTTCCTTTCCCAATTCCAACCTTCATTCTCCTCAAAGACAACATCCCGACTGACAATGATATTTTCTGTTATCAGATTATACAGTCGATATGCTTTAGATTCTTGACTAACACCAAGGAGAATGCACTTACAGCTTTTATCTTCGAGCTTGGTTCTTTTAGCATCTGGAATGTGGACATGTGCCAAACAACCAAATATTCTGAAGTAATCCACATTTGGCTTGACTCCACTCCAAGCTTCCTCAGGGGTCATATCTTTCATAACTAGAGTAGGGCTTCGATTTAGGACATGAACAACCCAATTGACAGCCTGAGGCCATAACTGTTTGGGTACCTTTTTCTCTGACAGCACACTTTTCACCAAGTTCATGATGGTTCAATTTCTTCTCTCAGCTAGCCCATTTTATTGGGGGGTATAGGCTGCGGTAAGCTACCTTTTAATGTCATTCACCTTACAAAACTCAGCAAATTCATGAGAAGTAAACTCCCCTCCCCTATCAGTCCGTAAACAGCATATAGACATGCCAGTTTCTTTCTCAACCATGCTTTTGAAGTATTTGAATGAGGTAAATGCTTCCCCCTTTTTAGTTAAAAAATAAATCCACATTTTCCGGCTGTAATCGTCTATAATGCTCAAAATGTACCTTTTTTGACTTGCTGAAGGTGGTGAAATTGGGCCACATAAATCAGAATGTATAAGTTGCAGCCTTTGGGATGCCCTCCAGGAACTCTTCTTTGGAAATGGATCTCTGCTTTGTTTTCCAACCAAGCAATCATGACAGACTTTAGCACTGTCCTTCAGAAGTGGGAGTCCTTTCACCATATTCTTTGACTGCAGCAAATTAAGACCACTTAGACCAAGGTGCACATACCTTTGGTGCCATAAATCTGTTGTGTCTTCAGCCACCATTTGCAAGCATTTTGAGTCTATCAGAGTGGCCTGCAGTACAAACATCTGATTAGATGTCATTCTTGTTCTCATAATCAGCCCTCTTTCCGGATGATAAATGCTTCAAGTCCCTCTGCTTATCAGCACTTCCAGATCCTTCTCTTGCAATTGACCAATGCTCAATAAATTAGTTTTCAACTCAGGAACGAAGTAGACATTTGTTACTACCTGAGTCAGTCCATCAATCTTCAATTCAATGTTGCCTTTTCCTCTCACAACCATTTTTGAATCATTTCCTAGCTTCACAATATGGCTAAATTCTTCATTCAAGGTGGTGAACCATTGCCTATCTCCACACATATGGTTACTACAGCCACTGTCTAAGAACCACTTTCCATTTTGTGCTTCATCTTCCTTTTTTATCTTTGACATTAACGCCAACTCTTCTTCTTTGGGATCTACATCAGCAAAATTAGCCTCTTTTTCCCAACTAGGACACTCGTATTGGTAATGTCCCAGTTTATGACAAGTGTAGCATTCCACTTGTGATTTGTCATACCTTTGTTTGCCGTGTCCTCTTCCTCTACCTCTGTACCCTCTTCCTCGACCTCTGTAGCCTCTAAACATGGTGTTGACTTCAACCTTTAATACTTGTTCCTCTCTAGTGGTACGTGCCCTCATTCTTTGCTCATGAACTATAAGGCTGCTTTGCAGTTCATCTATCGTTAAGACATCCAGATCATTGGATTCCTCAATGGAGCATACTACATGATCAAACCTTGTTGTCATTGACCTTAAGATCTTCTCAATAATCACGATCTTCTCCATTTTTTCACCATGTGCCTTCATTCGGTTTGCAATTGCTAGAGTACGACCAAAATACTCATCAACCCTTTCTCCATCCTTCATGTCAAGAATCTCCCACTCTTTGCGAAGTGCTTGAAGCTGAGCTCTTTTAACTCTTGTAGAGCCCTTATATTTTTGCTTCATTGAATCCCAAATTTCTTTTGTTGTTGCTTTGTTTAAAATTGTTTCCATGATGGATTTGTCAATAGCCTGGAACAGGTAATTTTTTTACCTTTAAATCTCTAAGTTGTGCATCCTCTCTTGCCTTGCGCTGAGTTTCTGTTTCTTGTGATTCTGCTGCAGGTATCTCATCTTTCACCAGCTACCAATATTCCTTGGACCTCAAGAAGTTTTCCATAAGCATCGCCCAATGGTCATAGTAACCATCAAATTTGGGGATTGCAGGCTGCACGAAGTTGCTACTTTCAGCCACCTCCTCCTCTAAAAGCTGCTGCTTTGATGTCTCTCTTGTATCAGTTCCCTAAAAAAGAGGCTCTGATACCAATTGTTACTGTTAAAGGAGAAAAGATAGAATATTGAGGAGTGAATTCTACAGTATTATTGAATGATCAGCTTGGCTTAATTAGCCATACAGATGCTGAAATAGAGGAAACTGACTTCAAGAGAAAAACAAGAAAATAGCTAGGAGCTAACAAACTCAATGTTAGCTTCCTTATTCCAAGCAACTAACTGAGTAGATAAAATCTTAACTAACTAGATTTTGACTAGTTCAAACTGCAGATTTTACTAACAAAGTTTTCATGGAGGCAGGAAACAGAGCAGCGAGCGCATCTTTGGATCCCAACTCACTTCACAACCATACATGCCTTACAAATAAATAGACACCACCTGACCAGTGTGTTGCTGGGGGCGAGGTCATTCTTCATGGGCTTGCAATGCAACAACCTTTCTGGTTACACTCTTTTGTTATGTTAGAGCCACTAGAACACACATCGCACCCTTCACCTCAATCTTCCTCATAGTATTACACTCATCTCTTTGAAACAGAGGTGAAGCTACTCTCACTCCCTTCCTGTATTTGTATCTGTATCTAACTCTTTCTTTAATAAAATTAACCAATTAGTTGTTCAAAACAAAATCTCTTTGAAATAGAGACACAAGAAAAGAGTTTTCACTTGGGAAAATGTCTTTTTTTACCATTAACGTTCGGTAAAAAGTCTCTTTTTGCTATTATTTTAAAAAAGTGATCTTATTTTACCATCTACTTTATAGTTTCTGGTCCCCGTTTGCCACTCTCCGTTAAATTAATTCTACACTTAACCCTAGAGTTTCTAAAAAATGACAAGTTTACCCACTACCTTCTATTTATTCAATTCACTCACTCAACCTCTTATGTTCTCATTCCGATCCATCATAAATTTTGTCTGGAACCTTCTCCTCATCAATAATCCATCACTCCCGTGACTCGATACATCTTCTTGATAATTCTCCCAAATGGGGTAAGAGGGGTAATTTCTTCAATTTTAAAAGTTTGGAGTCAAATTAATCATAAAAATATAGTCTATTATGCAATATTCTCTCAATTAACGGTGTAGTGGTAAATATGGTTCAAAAAGTAGAGATAGATAACAAAAAGGGGCCAAAGATAAAAACTTAATGGTAAAATAGGACTATGTTTAAAAATAATGACAAAAAAAACTATTTTACTAAATATTGATGGTAAAAATGGACATTTTCCCTTTTCCCTTATCATAATTTATTTTTTTAACGAGGCCCAATATAAAGCCCAAAGTTACGCAGAGCAATGGGCTGTCCAATTACTGCCCCTTTTCTTATTGCATAAGACAGCGCCGAAGAGATTCTCTTTCTCCTTCGCGCTGCGCTCTCTGTCAATTTTACGCTCTGTTAACCCAAGGGAAGGGAGTGGTGTCTTCAACCCTCTAGCAGTTTCTTCTCTGTTCTTACTTCGCATTCCGCAAGCCGAGCGTCTCAACTTTAACACTATCTTCACTTGGAATCTGTAGTCTAATCATGGCGGACGAGAAATCGGTAATGGCGGTGATCAGAGCAGCTAGACCCAATTTCAGGAATAATCCCGATAAAGTTGCTTTCGCCGTTCACGCATCTTTCCTCGCTGCCGGCTTTGTCCTCAACTCCACTGGACCGGAGGCCTTCTCCGAAAACGCTCTCTCATCGCCTTCCACTGGTAAATTCGGTACTACTTTTTCTGCTAATTCATCTCTTTATTACGATGCGTTTCTGGCTGATCTCTTTCTTCTTTTTTCCTTCCTTTGGGGTGCTGCAGAAGAGGTGGGGATCGAGAACTGGAACCAAAATGAAGATAGCTATGCCTTTGTTTACATGAACCCGGATAAGGGTTCCAAGAAGGTGTTGGTTAAGTGTCTTGTCATGAATGGTAAACTGCTTCTTGATGCTTTGGCTGCTGATAGCTCTGATTTGGTTCATCTTGAAATCGAGTAAGTTTCAAATGTCCTTTCGTGTTTCTTCCAGTTGATTGTTTTTATGACCGATGGAGTGTTTTTGGTTTCCAGTATTGGGGAATACCTCCGAGACAACGGTGGTAACATCTCCGAGCAGTACCAAAATATGGCAAAGTTGGTGAAAAGCTTAAACAAGGAGGTCTTGACCCCATTAATGGGTTCTTCGAAGCCACCTTCAACCAGTAATGCTAGCAGGTAGTTGAGCTTGATATTTTGTGAGCTAGAAACATCTTTCCTCGATTCAACACTCTCATCTTTCATTTTATTTTACTTGATTGTTCACCCCAAAACTGTTTAGTAGATGATAATGACTGGTGTTGCGAACCTTTGTTGTTTCATCTTTGCTACTATTTGTCAACTAGAATGCTGGTAGAAACTTTTGTCTGACCAAACTGGTTTTGTGTTTGCTATTTTGTTAACTTCACCCGCTCAGATTTTTCATCTTTGGAGCACTTAGAATTCAGAATTCCATAGCATTGTCTTCCTAACATATGGGTTTCTCATTCAAGGATCATTTTTTATGTAGTACTCATTATCTGAGGTCGCACTTTAGTGGATCTTATGTTGTGTTAGCTGCAGCACTTAAGTCTCTGACTGGAAAAGTGAATCCTTGAACTTAAGAAGTTCCTAGTTGAATGTGCCTCTAAGACTCACCTTGGGTTTGTCATAACAGGATGACCGAACCGTATATACTTTCTCAAAAGATAACAAAGAATACTTTCACCAACTTCCAATTTTATGACTATATACGAAATTTTCTATAGAACTTGTAAAACCTGACTCATTTATTAACATATATCACGTCCTGGGATTATAACAGGTGTTGATTTATCATTTCCAGGTCAAAATGTTACTTCTCCTTCATTTCTATACAAGTTCTTGTACGTAAGGGCTGACTCAGTATTAGTGTATTGATTTCCATATTAAATTTCTACTTCTATATTTGACTTATGGTGTTACTTCATTGAAAGAAAAGATGATTACGTTATTTCTTATTTTTCATAGCGAAGATTTGTCATCTTATCACTTGCTAAATTCTCGAAAAAAAATGCATTTCCTTATTTGCCTATGTATGTGCACGTGAGAGCCTAAGTTGTAATTGCCTACAATTATACCATTTTGTTGATCTGTATATGGTCGGTATTAGCTCTATGCCTTTTAATGTGCTATGCAGCTCAGAAAGAAGTGACGAGCCAAGGCAGATTAGCAATGACACTGGTCCACAACCTCACCCTTCAGGGTACCTAAACATTTGTCTTTTCATTTACTTCAACTGCAGTAGATACTTTATTTAAGCACCTTGTTCATGGCCTTCGACTTTGTTTCATCTGCTTTGTCTTTTATGTTGCAGTATATATAATATGTCATAGGATGGTAATTGTTCGGGAGCGTTTTAATTGATACAATTATCAGAAAGATGGATGCAGTAGGAAACCTATTAGTGAATGCCTGCATGCTGAAGCCTAAGCCTGTAGATGTCAAAATGTTATTAGGGTATTTGACCATGATGATCCATACTAGCCGCCCGCTGTTGTGTTTAACCTTTGTTAGCGTTACTCTAGCATTTAATGCTGGTTATGTAGCTTTTGACCTTTGTTCTATGATAGGGTGTGAAAATCATGATTTCGTTTTTTTTTTCTTCTTTTCTTTTAACGGCAATAATTTTATTAGGCGAAAGTCATGGTTATGCTATCAGTTACCCTGTATTCTGTATGCATTGAGCATTTAATATGGCGTAAACATTTTTCATTGAATTTGATTTTGCCCTTTCATATGCTGCTGAGAGTCATGCACTGCTGTCCTATTATGTCATTGCAGGGTGGTAGTTCCTCCGGTTCCTCCTTTTGTTGGTAGCGATGTTCATCCTGGGCCTGCGGCTGGAGTGTACCCAAGGTAATTTCCTAATTATTAGCTTCACCATCAGTTACCCTTGTTTCACTTGTCCTGAATGTGTTTTGTTGCATGATTTATTTTCAGGGGTGGTTTTGGAGACGGAAGTATGCTTCTAGGTTTGTAACATTGAGCCCCTGTCCTTAAGATGCTAGCTTAGCCTGTTAAAGTGTTTCTGCTACTGATGTTTCTCTTATCTTGTGCAACAGGGCCTAGTGATCCTCGTTGGTTTGATGGAACTTTTCAGCCTCTTGGTTTCCCTGGAGGGCAACCGTGAGTCTCTGCCCCTTGGCAAGCATGCATGTCCACTCATATACGATTACAGAAACGGTATTGACTAATTGATTTTACAGGGGAGTTCCTCCTGGTGCTCGCTTTGACCCTTATGGTCCACCTGGTGTCCCTGGCTTTGAGCCTGGCCGATTTGTCAGGTAATATACCAGTTCTTTACTTGTCCCCGTCTCTAAAGGTTATTGCGATTTTTCACTGCTTAGGGAAATCGTTAAGACACCCGTATGCAGATGTACAGTAGTAATTATTACACATTCTTTTGCAGGAACCGTAGACCCCGTGGTGGTGGCAGTATTCATCCGGACCTGGAACACTTCGGAGGTGGTTCGGATTTTATCTAGGTGTGTAGGACTGTGTGTTGCAGTTTTCTGTCCAAATCAGTGTGTTGCGGCTCTTGCCCGTGCTGTGGGAGCTTGTATATTAGTTTCTCACACAGCAAGCATTGAGTAGTTTGCGCTTTTTATCCAGTATATGATAGTGTGGATATCTCACTATGACCATGAGAGGGTGCAAATTTATTCTGCTCCTTAGAACAAAGCTTCTGCATATGATTTCTGGGTTCATTATAGGAGAACGAGAAAGTGTTTTGAATAGATCACCTGCCTGGTACTTGTTTCATTTTTGTGCTTTGTGTTAGTTTGAATGTATGAAGGCCGATAGACAAGCTCCTTTAGTCCGGAAGAGATGCTACTTGTTCCAGGCGATACTTTACTCAATTATCTGCCCTTTAATTTCTTGGCCAATCATAAATTGACTGTAAATCCTCAACTCCAGTCATTTGTAGTTTCAGTGTCATGTTTTGTTTAACCAAGAGATAGCTTAAATTCTTCGAGTAGAAATGCCTGAATCGCACGGTTGGAGAAGATCAACTACCAGAAATCCATTCACAAAGTAAAATGTGTATAAGATAAATTTAGCTTCTTCAGTGAAAAATGTGTATAAGATAAATTTAGCTTCTTCAATGGCAATAACGTTTCAGTTTCTAAGATAATCCGTGTAAGATATTGTTCGATTTTATCTTGGTCGGATGGAGTAGTGTGTTTAATAAATTATTTTCTCCTTAATTTAACTTTTAAACAATTTAAAAATGACCAAACTATTACGAAAAATAATAACTCAAATGTACACATAATTAAAAACCAGAGAAGTTGATGATTTTGTGCGTGTATTATTATTTTTTAAAAGGTAATAAGCCGACTTAGTCAAAAAGTTGATAGTTTTGTATGATAAAATATTAAAGGGAAAAAAAACTCTGTAATACATTAAATTCTGCAAACTAAATGGAAAAATCTTTCACTAACAAAGGATGTCAAACAGATATATTATCATACTAATTACGCACAAAGCACACCAGAAAGAAGAAGCAAAATCATAAATTGTCCACAACGATCTTTAGAGCATCCACCATTTTCAAGAGACCTTGCTGCTCAAAACGAAAAAGAAGAAATCTCTTAAAACCACTTTGCTCCTGTCACACTTCTCGACTACTGTTTAGCTTGTTTAGGGTCCTTTGGCACAAAGCTGAGCAGAGAGGCCAATGGTGAAGATGTGAAAAGGGACTCTCTCAACAAGCAAAGAACCTGCAAAAAGAAACAACTTATTCGCCTTTTTCAATGTAGCAATAGAGAGTGTGAATATTGCAGTAATTGATTAACAAAGTCGTCAAGTACCTCTTGCTCCCCAATGCTAACCTCTATCTTCTCTACATCATCAAACGAGCAATCAAATGCCTCCAGCAAAGAAATCAGAGATAACCCGTTCAAAGGCTTCACACTCAAATCATCCCACACCAAAAACATCATTGGTTTCTTCACATACCCGACACTGTTTGAAGCTTCTGACGAAGCTGCTGCTGCTGCTGCTGCATCTGGTGATTTTGGGTCCAATAAACGCCAACATCGCTTCTTTTCCATTGGGGTAGCGCTCGTAACGAAATCATCAGTTTCTCTATACACAATCAGCTGATTCTCACTATTCTTCTTACCATGACAACTAAGTCTTGGGGGCTGCAAAGGAAGGATGTTGGGAAGCAAAGGGTGACAACTATAAAGTGGAGGTAAAACACCTCTGATATGCCAACTCTTAGCATTCACAATCACTGGCAGCAAGTGTGTAATGCACCCTGGAAGCTTACAAGCGTTTGCTTCTGTCATTGCCAGGGCACTAAACAGAGGAATTGTGAGGAAAGTGAAGAGTAGGTCAACAAATTCTGCAGCTACCTCTGCAAAAAATACCTTCCCAGTGGATTTTCTTCTCAATACCTTCATGCTCAAGTATTGGTTCTTAGATGCTACAATTATTTCTTGGTTCTGAGGCATGGAAGAGTAAGGTAGATTCTGGACTACTGTGGTTCTGTTATGTTTTTGCTTCCTCATAAACGTATCAGTTAACACAGAATCAGATGTCAGTTAACACAGAATCAGATGTCAGTGAACACTTCAACAGACTTGACACCTAGAATCAAAAGGAAAAGTAAAAAGTTAGCGAACCAAAATAATACTCGTAGTAATTAATGAAAAAGAACTAAGCAATTACCTCTTCAAAGCCAACTTCTACAATTCTCTCCTCAACTTGTTTGACAGAGTTGACATCGTTTAAATGCATGATTGTCAAAAGAAGTGGTGCAGACTTGTTAAAAATCTTTAAACTATCAGTGATGAAAACTACTCCTCCCTCTTCAAAATATTCAGTCTCTCTCCCTTCAAGTGCTTCCACTGTTTTGATGTCCATGAAAACCTCTCTGTCCATCATCTTCCCACAGGTGCATCTAGCAGTCTCATAATAACTAACCAGTCCATGGTTCCTTGCACCACAGGTAACATCGGGACAGATGAAATACTTAAGCTTTTCACTGCAGTCCAAATTCACCTTCAGCTTCTGGCACTCCTCTGCTTTGACATTTCTGGGGTGAAGCAGCATACTCCTGCAGGCTTCAGTCCGGAAGTGGTTGGTGGGAAGATTTTCGACACTCGAATAGAGGTTGTTGAGGCAGCCAAATGTAACTGCAGAAGGAGATGAGGGCTGCTTCCTAACAAGTCTGGTTATTGTGGCCAGTGGGAGGGTCAGAAAGCTATAGAGAATGTCAACAAAATCCTTGCCTGTTTCTGCTAGAATCACCCTTTGACACCTTTTGTCTATCAGAAGCCTCAGGTGGACAAAGTTTCCCTCTTTCTCAGACATGTTTTGATCAGTTGGAGGTACGGACTGCATGCAACAAAAATAAGATGAAGATGATTTATAGCAAATGAAGAGGCACTGATGCAGTGGAGATCACAGATGCATTAATCATCATCTTACATTTTTATCAGTCCATGCATTGTACTACAATTAATTATTAACATTGTTAATGATGTTAATTAATTATCATAGTGACACACAAAAAGAGTCATATGCATGCATGTTCCGATCCTTTGTATATCACTGACCACGGTGACTGAAAACCTGAGTGAACATTAATTAAAAACATGTACTATTCTTTTGTTTTTCCTTTTGGGGCCAATAAAAAACATTTATTCTTTGATCCTTGATGCAGTCCGAGGAATAATATCTCAAACTTTATAATGGTAGTACATGTTTATATACACTATATTTCAAACATTCTTATTCCTATGTCTCTCAGTCTTTAATTTCTCTTAATTTACCTTTCTATGGATTTAATTAATTAATTATCATACATTTCTGATGGGCAAAATTCCACGGGCTTTGGACGCCGTGATGGGCCTTAGACCACGGCAGCTATAGTTGTTCGCATCTCTTTTGCTTGAGACTTCAAACTTCCTTGACGAACAGCTTAAATCAAATTTTCTTGTTTGCAATGCTTGACTCAGCCACGTTTTACTTTCACGAATTATTTTCGACTTTCAAGTAATTGTTTTTTTTTTTTTTTGTTGCCCTCAAGACATTGCTAATCATCTCTGTGAACTAACAACCAACCAATCGCTTCTAATTTGCATTAGATTCAAATCATTAATTGCCACTATTATAAAATACATTTTAAAAAATAAATATTATTTAATGTAAAAATAAATAAATCATTTATCATTTACAAATAACTATAAATACGAATTAATTGTCCATACCAAAATGTTGAATAAATAATCATAAGCTACTTACTAAAAACGTAGTGTATCATCTTTTATGATTAAAGTGTATCGGTGGTCCCATAACTTTAATTATCGTTTTATTAGGGTCTCATTTTAAGTTTTCGTCTTTTTTAAGTCTCATTTTAAAACTTAAATTATATTCTGGTTTTTCCGTTCATTTTTTAAAATTAACGGATAATTGTGAAAAATACTAACTTTAATTACTGAAACTTTCATAAAAACTCTATTTACACCTTAAATTTTAAAAATGGCAATTTAGTCACCCCTAAATAATTTTAAAACTTAACAATTTCATCCTAAAATTTTCAAACTTCACCATAGCATACCACCCCACCCTTTCATCAATCACCAGACTGACACCGAACCACCGTCGCACCGTCGCCGGACCTTCATCGAACCACCACTGGAACACCGTCGGAGCACCGATCAATGGACCACTATAACCGTCGGAACACCATCGGACCACCGCCGGTCTCCGGATAATCACCGTTTCCGAAAAATGCCAATCGCCAAAAAATGTCATTCGCCGGAAAATGACGGATCGCCAGAAAAATGTCGGTTGCCGGAAAATCGTCCGTCACTGGAAAATCGCCGGTCTCCAGAGAATTGCCGGATTTCCAGAAAAATGTTGGTTGCCGGAAAAACGTCGGTCGCCGAAAAACCTCCAATTGCCGGAAATGCCGGATCATCGGAAAAATGTCAATCGCCGGAAAAACCCTGGTTGCTGGAAAACTGTTGGTAACCGAAAACGCCGGTCGTCGGAAAACCACCGGTCCGGCGGTCGGTAGAGGACCGACAATGGCGGTTATGGTGGCCCATCCGTCAAAGGTGACTAGATTGTATAGGGGTGACTAAATTATCATTTTTAAAATTTAGGGTGTAAATGAGTTTTTAAGAAAGTTTTAGTAGTTAAAACTAACATTTTTTTCAATTATCCGTTAATTTTAATGGAGAAAATTGACGGAAAAACCACAGATACAACTTAAGTTTTAAAATGTGACTTAAAAATGATGAAAACTTAAAATGAGACAATAATAGGATGACAATTAAAGTTATGGTATCACCGGTGCACTTTACCTCATCTTTTATAAGATAAAAGTAGTACATGTACTTTTTTTTTGGAAAGCAATAATTTATTTTATTAATATATATAATAATTATTCACTATGATTTAATTCTCCAAATTTTAATTCTCCAGAAAAAAGTAGTACATGTACTTATTATGTGATATAAAGATCCAAATTATCTATAGAGAAACAAGAAAAGAGAAGAAAAAAAGAAGAAGAAAGAATACAAGGTCAATTTAATTATAGCGTGCACGGTTAGGTCATGTGGAGGTCGAGCTAGAGTTGAGTACGGTATGGTCAAGCGACAACTCTCCTTACGAGGAGCAGTGATCGATGATGGGATGTGCGGAATCTGAAGCTTTCCCCATACACTTTGTATGGTGAATTGGTTTGGATCCAGTGTTTTGTGAAGTGATATATTTGTTATTCTCTTTATTCTAAAAATAATAAAACGTTTGTTTTTTAATATTTAATCTATAATTTAATTTTTGATTCATTTTGAAATAGACTGATGGGTCATGGCCCTATGGGCTGTGATACGCATCCGCATTTCTTTTTTTGTTCTAAATGCAAGTTAACCCTTAAGCTATATACTTTCTTTCAAAACGGTCCCTATACTATATTTGTATCAAAAAATACTATCACTACGGTCATAATTTACATAATTATTCTGGGGGCACGTGTCCCGATATGCTCCCATTGTGAGCCCGCCCCTGCCTCCGTCTGTGAAAAATTGTTACATTTTTATTTTTCGATGTGGTGAAATAATCAAATTATTACTAGAAAGAATTCGTTATAAAATTTAGGGAAAAAATATGTAGGAACTAGACACATTAATCTATAATTTATATTTAAAATATTTAATTTTACATATTAAAATATTAAAAAAATCTATAAATTAAATGTTAAAAATAAAACGCATCATTTTTTTAGGGATGAATAATTCCCTAGAGATACTTTGTTATAGAAATCTTCATGACCTATACATACCCTTCTTATCATCATGATTTCTTTGCTCAGAAGTATCTAACCTATTAGTGATAGGCTAGAGTGTGTTCATTAGAGTAGTTTTTTTCTGTGAGGAATTTATAAATCTATGTTTTTTTTAAACACTTACAGATCTGTGTTTTGATTGATTGTCAAAATGTATTTGAGTTCATAAATTTAAGAAAAGCATGATTTAATAAAAAAATTATGTATTTAAGATTGTTAAATGTATTGTGATCATAGAAAAAGTTGCAAACAAAAAATTATCAAAAAAAACTGCTCAACACTCCTTATGAGAGAAATAATAATAATCATCATTACAAGCTGCTATCTAAAATGTGCCTACTCATCCCTTAATTTTTAATCGAAAAAAAAAAACATATCTATAGCTCATCATTTGTGTGGTGGTATAATTCTTTTTTCCTTCAACAAACCTCTCACTCTTCCTTCCTTTTTTTTTAATGAACTCTTCTCTCTCTTCTTATTATTCTTTATATACCCTCTTACCTATTATTTACTTGTCCTCAATCCATTTATCCCTTCTTTCCTTTGGTACTTTCTCCATCACTCATTTCATTTTTTCATTTTTATTCTCAGTATTTGCGTTACTTTTTAATATTATTTATTTGTGCAGGTTTAATTTTGTGACGTCTTTATTGGTGTTTGTTGTATGTGAATCTCGTCTTCTTTCTTGCTTCATATGTTGTGATTATGTTATTAAATACTGATAGATTCGTAATATTTTTTCAGAATCTTATCTCTGCAATTCAAGGCATCTCCGAGTTCAATTGGTTCAATTGTCTGGGAACTTAGCTCGTGCAGATTTTGCAAAAGGAAAATCTACCATATGATCCTTATTTGTTTTTGGGAAAAACACTCAACTGTAGACAAAGACTGATTTTTGGTCTGTCCATGAAATCCAGAGCTGTAAATGGTGGATTTTTTCTTTGGAGGAACATGCAACAATTTGTGATCTATAAGGACTTGAACTTGACAATCCCAAATTTGTTTTCAAGCTTCCTTAATCTAGGATTATAATTTTAATTTTTTTTAATTGTTGGCCAATGGATGATTTCAGGGTTTTTGATTTACTGATTCTAAATAAGGGGTTATGTATGTATGAAAATCTAAAGAGATTTCTGCCATATATTTTTCCAACCTTTATTTAGTTAACCACATTTGTTTGTGGAAAAATCACGAGACATTGAAATACAGTGATATTGGTGTTTAAAAATGTCTATTTGAAAAATATTAAAGCAATGACTCCTCATCAATTGAGTGAGAAAAGAAAGATGAGATGATTCTAGACCGTTTGTGGTGACAGAGAATTAATTTGGGAAGGCTAGGGTTAAAAACACATCATGTAGATTAAATTAAATGTCGTATTATGAGAGTTTCTAGGTAGAATTTTTAAAACATTATCATACTTATCTACTTATTTTCATGTAACCCATTGCCTTCTATGGATGGTAAGAATTTAATTTCATTATGGAGAACATGTAATTGTTGTGTACATGGATTTGTGTGGTTTTTTCACTACATGAGTTAATCTCATGGTTATCTTTTTTTGTTAAAGTATATTTGATGATTTATTTAAGGCCTAAATGCATTATTGATCCATCTACTTTGTTAACCAACCTTGATTTAACATGACTTAACCTATTAACTTTGCAAAATGATGGAAGTACTTAATCCGTAATTGGTCCAGCTTATAATCCATAATTGGTCCAGCTTATAATATAATTAGTTCAACCATAAACTTTAACTATATATATTTTTTTATTTTTTTTTTAGGGAAAGGGGACGGTACCCTGTGTCATTTTATATCATTGAAAGAATACCCAACGACACTTACATCAGAGAACCAGGGGCTTTACAAGAAAAAAAACAAAACAAAACCTGGTTCAAAAGAATACATGA
Source organism: Daphne laureola (assembly GCA_038382905.1). Classification (NCBI taxonomy): domain Eukaryota; kingdom Viridiplantae; phylum Streptophyta; class Magnoliopsida; order Malvales; family Thymelaeaceae; genus Daphne; species Daphne laureola. The sequence continues at coordinate 3,394 of JBBYHH010348241.1, read as the reverse complement.
ATCAGCCTAACCATGTGCCATCAAGCATAATCAGGGCAATACAACTAGTGAGACTTTACAACTATGCACTCCTAAGAAAACAAAGCATCTATAGAAAGACTATTCCTAACCTATACAAGATCCACAGCACGAGCAGCCACAACATGCGGCAGGGACTCGATCCTTCTATGCTTCCTCACATTACGCTCCCACCATATGCAGTAGATGGTAGCAGCTACTAAACTTCTCCTGATCTGAGCTTTTAAAGCCTTGCCTCTAGCTACCCTCAAGAGCCAAGGCCATAACTTCCCCCAGGCATAGGAAGAAATCCCCAACTTAACTCTAGACATAATAGTATGCAGAACTGATGCTGCAAAATGGTATTGGAAGAATAGATGGTCTCGATATTCCACAGCACCCCAACATAGGACACAAGAGGCATTAGAGTGGGGGTTCCACTTACTCATCCTATCACAAGTAGGAAAGATATCCTGACAACAGAACCAAGTAATCAAAAATGTTTTAGGAACATGTCTAGGGCCCCATGCTAGCTTCTTTCATCGTACTCCATCAAAGTTCTCAACCAAACTGAGATAGCATTATTACATAGGAAACTTACGAATGCTTCCCATATCTAAACTCAGGAGGAACTCCCTGATCTTAGGTCTGCACTTGAAGATACTCTTAACAGGCACAGTAGCAGTTTTGGACATGCTACTCCTTTTATTCCAAGCGTATTGTCACAACTTAAAAAAAAAATTTTTGTCCCAAATAAAATGGCTTTTTTCCATTTTTATTTCATTTTAGTTCACTTTTACATTTGTAAATGCACTCACTCAGAGTCTAGCGAGTGGGTTGGGAGGGGTAAGAATGAGTTTGGAAGGGGATAATGATGAAAATTAATGTAAAATAAGTTAATGATCAGAAACAATATTAATTTATACAAAAAAACTAAAAGTGATGACACATTTGGGATGAAGGACAGTAGTGAAATCAGTTTGCAGCCGTGAAATTAATGAAGTCATGAGAACAAAGAGAGATTTGGAGATATGGTAAACTTCATTTGTAGTTCATTAACTTTTCATGTTGTTTCAATGCAGTTCTTGTTTTAAGAATTTGTCGAATTGGAGTCCCTTCACTTCGGCCGGATTTAAATCTATTAGGTGCAAAGTGAATGATTTAAAAAATTTAGTTACTAAAATTATCATTTTTCTCATAAATCCGTCAAATCTAATAATCAACTTAATGGTGTAGGACTTAATTGGGATAAAAATCGAAGCCATTGGAATCCAGTCGGAGCAATTAAGGAACATGGGGGTGGCTATTACATTGAAGTGGACGTGCAAATAAAAGTTTGTGTATATGATATTCATAAGAGAGAAAGATTGAGAGATGATGGAGGATATGTTGTGTTTAACTTGTAAAGGGTGCCTAGAATTTGAGAAAGTTTGAGGCTGAGAAGTTTGAAGTTAGGAAGAGACTTGAAGCTACTGAGTTGAGGTCAGATTTTCTGGTTAAAGAGATGATGGAGGCAGCTGAAAAAGTGAGAATGTTGGAGGTTGAGAAGGCTGAACTTGAGAAGAAACTTGAAGATTAAGAGATGAATGCAAGGTTGTTGTTGGTAGAGGGGATGAAAGTTGGATGGAAGAGGCTACTTGGATGGATAAAGGTCTAGTTTTATTCTGCTCTTTGTTAGTGTTGTCATGGTGCATTTTCTTGAATGTAAATGACACATATCAATTTGTGTAATGGAGAATTGTAACTTGCTTATGTTCTTCTTTTTATGGTGGCCTAGTATATATGTACGGTTTGGAATGCAATGAATGGTTTTTGATGTGTTAATTTGATGTGTGCATTAGTAGCCTTAAAACAGAGTCAAAATTGAGCATAAATACAAGTTACTCAGCTTGACATTCAACATAGCATCAAATTCAAATTACAACTTGTCTTGCATACTAAAAGTAATGTTGGTGCATTCAAAAATACAATTTTCTACCCTTACCATGTGCCCTATACCGCTACACACCCTTGTACTTTCATGTACAAATATTCCAACTAAGTTCCTTAACTTTCCCCACACAGTCCCAACCAAAAAGATACCAACTGCACAAAAAGATACCAATTGCACAAAATATTCAGACCTAACACTGCAGCGAATAATTCCCATAACCCTTAATTCTACAATTGTCATTCAGAGCTCGTTATGGGGAGATTTTGCCTGGAATTTGATGGCCCTGTACGACCACCTCTCCCTCTTGCACCTGTTGTTGTTCTCCCTATTGGTTACTAGGTTTGTTTCACCTTTATGTCTCCCTTGTTGTAACTCTTGCTCCACATATGTTGTAACTATGTTTGAACCCCTTGATGTTTCCACACCGCCCCTTTCTCCCGAACCTCTCCCCCTAGTTGGTCATCCTTCCCTTGTGGTACCTCTTCCTCTTGTGATACCTTTACCTCTACCTTGTGTCATGATTTGTTCACCAGCCTTACTAGGCTGTTCATTGAGGAAAAAATTTGTAATCAACACATTATGTATGAAAATAGTGATAGGGAATTAATGAAGCTATATACATACATTGTAAACTTGTTATTGTCTCTATGTTTATGTACATTTCATAACATTGAAACTTCTTTGATGAAAAACTTTTTGTCTGACTAAAAATTGTTCTTCTGTTTGATGGAGGATTCACTTGAGTAGTTGGTTGCTGCAACATATGTTTATGATGAATAAGTTAAAAAAACCCACCGTACATTTTCAATAAGTGCAAAAAACCCATCAAACAAACTGAAACAGAGATAGTTAAGAAAAACCATATTAGTGCATACTTGTGAATTGTGATGCTTGAGTGCTTTGCTCGTGATCAACTCCACTAGTAGAGGCTTGGCTTCCAATCACAGTAGGACATTTAGTCTTATAGTGAACATCACCTTTGCATAAAGTGCATGTGTACTTGGCTCCTCTCTTTGACAACTTTTCATTCCCTTTATTTTTTCCTCTTATTCTTCTTTCATTAGCTTCAATTTTTCTTTTCCTTGTTCTCGATCTCACATGCACGCTTTTTGATTTTGGGCAACTACTTCTATACATTCAACATGCTCCCATTCATTTAGACTAGTGATAGGGTTGATTGGGTATTGAAATGTAACCAAATACTTCTATTTACTGTACCACTGATTGATGTAGTCTTTCGGCTGTTCATCTCTGTTAAGTATGCAACATACAACATGCACACATAGAATACCTGAAATCTATCATGCCCCACATGAACATTCCCTTTGATTAAGAGCCACAACATGCTGCCTGCCACTCCTTTTCACCTCACACTCACCATTAGGGGTGAGTTCGCGCCGATCCGAGCCCGAGCCTGGCTGGTTTGAGCTCGGGCTCGTGAAATTCGGGCTCGGCTTGAGCCTG
>JBBYHH010348130.1:0-12147 GCA_038382905.1 Daphne laureola | reverse complement strand
CTTAAGTCATCCGCCGCCTCAGAATAAATACGCTTCCGCACTAATGATTGATGGTTCCAACGGAGCGGTGGTGACATTATGGGTCAATGGTTGACCACACGAGAGTTATAAGAGGAACCTAGGCCCCTCACTGGTACCATGCGCCTATTTCTTTCTGAACCCCGATTGTATTGGGCTTTGATTGCCATCGGAGGCTGCCGTATATGGATGTTATGGGATGTGATGGTTTGACTACCGTCCTTCGGGACATGTGTTATCGTCCAATGGGATGCCTGTATTGCATATCATATCGTTTGCATATCATTAACCATGTGATATTAGGTTGTATATATTGCTAGTACATGGCATGCTAACCCTTTTTATGCAGATGGGTTTCTTTAAAACCATTACCCTTACCTAAACCCTTACTGAGTTCCTCTCGAGGACTCACCCCCCATTATATTCATATTTTCAGGAGCTTTTGGTTCACGATCTGCGGAGTAGCTCTGTTGAGTCATTTGTGATTTTGTACTAGAAGTATATAATGCTCCTTGATCGGTTTCTGTTTTTGTTTCGAGGGTAGTCTCGATTGAGCCTGCTTTACGGTGTTTGATTATATGGGTGAGCACACATATGATATCACTAACGGTTAACTCTTCTGTTTGTGCTTAACAACAGCAATAGTACCTTGAAGTGTTTTCGGAGTCTTGATGACCCGATCACTCAAGCATAGTATGTATTCTGATTATGGAAAACTCTGGGCTCTGTAGTCGTAGCATGCATATGTAGTTAGATAGCATTTCTGATGGCATGTATATATTTACTTTTCTCGGGAAGTGTTTGCCCAACTAAGTGGGTATGGCTCTTTTCTGGTGCATCTGGTGTTCAGCAGAGCTCAACTTATTATGTTGTTTGATTGCGCAATTTCCGTATAACGCTAACGTTTTCGGGTGCAGGTGTAGGGCTTAACTAGAACGCCTTAAACTAATAACGCGTTATAAAATATGATTAGAGAAAAAAATTTAAGGGCCGGGTTTTGGGTCCGCCAAACTAAGTGGCCTTCGTTTAGATCGACGTCGCCGTCATCACCCGCTCCCCGCCACCACACCGCACGCGCTTCCGCTGCACCAGGAATGGGGGTGGTGGTGACAATTTGGCATCAAAGCCATGGTTTATGTTAGGCATGTTTATGCGGGCAATCCCATGTTTCATCGATCGATTCGATTCCGGGGTAGTTTAGTGAGGAGATTAGCTACCTCCTTACTGAACCACCATGGAGCGGGATGTGGGACTGTGGGCGGCGGTCTAAACGTGCTCAACCTAATCTAAGGCTTAAGTTTGTCTTTGGAAAAATGGAAATCGCATCATACTTGTCCATTAAGGATTTGGACATCTGAATCTGGAAATAGACAAGCAGGAAGTTGCTGCCGAAATTCTGATTATGCTTGATCTGTTTAGGTAGTTTACATTGCATCTGCACTACAGAGCCATTAGGAATACTGCAGCTTGCTTATGTTGGAAGTTAACCGTTATGTTGTGCTCTTTCTTTATTGTGAATTTTAGATATGGTGAACACTCGCCGGCAGCGAGTCTTACACCCATAGATTCGGGATACGGATCCCGCTCCTTCCGAGAATCAGGGAAGGAGGCAATGACACCCGAGGCAGCCACAGGCCCAGCCAGATACCCCTCCGCAGTAGCCGGTTCCAGGGAACCTGCTATAGAGACTGGGACAGATCAGGACAGTCCTGACCAATGTCTGGACTGAGGGAGGATAGATTGATCCATCGATTCAGGGGAGCGTGGGTGATCAGTCAGAGGATATGACCAGCAAACCAGTGTATTCTGACACCTGTACTACCACTATACTGACTAGTTTTTGGAACTATCATTTTGATTCTGCTTCAGAGGAGGAGGAGCAGGATGAGGATGAGGATGAGGATGAGGAGTATGAGTATAGGAGACACCCTCACACGCAGAGGGTGCGGTTAGAGATCAGATCTAACCATTCTGTACGGGACACTCATCGTGATGCCAGAGATCGATGACCAGATCGTCGCCGCTGAGATTGGGATGATGATGACTACGAGGTTTCCCGCAGGGTCCAGAGACCCCGAGTAGAGCGCGCTGCAGCTCTAGATGGAGTCACCATGATGAAGCGCTTCCAGCGTCTCGGTCTCCCTAGATTCACCGGTAAGGGACGGCTGGAGGTGGCTGAGTCTTGGTTCAGTGACATGGACCGTTTTTTGGAGAGGTTGGGCCTCCCGTCCGAAGAGATGGTTTCATTGGCCATCTTAAACCTACGCGACCGAGCGTACAATTGGTGGAAGGGGGTGGCTGGTTCGAGGAGCACACAGTTCGATCAGCGGGGATGGCGAGACCCCGACATGAGGTGAGAGGAGTTCTCTCACTTATTTCGCGAGCGATGGGTCAGATACGCATTCCGAGATCGCCGACAGTTTGAGTTTGACAGCCTGAGTCAGGGGACCATGACCGTCACTAATTATGAGCACGAGTTTGACAGGCTAGTGCGATATGTTTCCCAGTGTGACGGGATGGAGAGCAAGAAGGCCAAGAGATTTATTCGAGGCCTGCGTTCAGATATCAAGAGGTATGTGGTACCTCTGGACGTCACATCTTATCACGACGCCGTTCAGAAGGCTCTCCTGATCGAGATGAAGGAGACATGTAGTCAAGCTGGACTCTCCCGACCCCAGATCAGCGAGAGAGGTTCGGGACAGCAGGGAGCGGGCAGGGGTTCAGGCAGATAAGGCAGGTCAGGCCCTAGCGGCAAGGGCAAGAGTACAGTAGGATCAGTGCGACATTGTCAGTTCTGTGGCAGATTTCACTCCGGCACGGGATACCGCCGTCAGTCAGGCCAGTGCCTCAGATGTGGATCGACAGAGCATTGGATCAAGGACTACCCATTGACACAGGGGCAGGACACCAGAGGACAGCCACGGTTTCAGCCTAGTGCTCAGCCCAACGCGCTCTAGGGGTGCGGGATAGCACAGGGCGGCCTGAGGCCTCCGGAGCCGAGACCACAGATTGCACCACCACCTTCACCAGCGTAACCACAGGCCTGACCAGGATGGATGTTCAGCCTGACCAGGGCGAGACCGCCCAGTGAGGAGCATTGGCAGGTACACTATTTATGAACGACACTTCTGTACATGCGCTTTTCGACACGGGTGCATCTATATCGATTGTTTCACAGAGATGTGTATCATTTCTGCATCTACCTATTATTTTTCTGCCTGATGTATTTCTGGTCCGCACTGCCGAGAGTCAGTATCTGTTTACGAATGATATGGTGCGGGGATGCATATTGACTGTCGGTAGTCACCAGATTCAGTCTGATTTGTTGGTGTTAGATACACCTAAGTACGATGTGATTCTTGGCATGGATTGGTTGACCAAGAACGCTGTTCAAATTGATTGTGTCGAGCATCACATCCTACTTTCTGGAGAGGTTTTACGTCTTTCCACTCCACCTGACGCCTAGATTGTCAAGCACAACATGTAGTTCACAGTTCTAGACTAGGTTCCAGTGATTTACGATGAGGAGTACTTCTAGCTCAACTCCGTAGGTACACGTATGGAATTGGAGAAGATCTCTATTGTACGATACTTTCCGTAGATATTTCCTGAGGAGTAGACGGGGATGCTGCCAGAGCGGGAGATCGTGTTTGAGATACAGCTACATCTAGGGTCTACTCCGATTTTTATTTCTCCCTATCACATGCCGATAGTGAAGATGTCTTAGTTGAAGGAATAACTTGATGAGCTTTTAGAGAAGGGGTTCATTCGACCGAGCAAATCACCGTGGGGTGCCCTGGTTCTATTTTTCAAGAAGAAGGATGAGACCCTCCGGTTGTGCATTGACTATAGACGGTTGAATGCTATCACAGTAAAGAAAAAGTACCCGTTACCTAGGATCGATGATATGTTTGATCAGCTCAGAGGAGCGAAGGTATTTTCGAAGATCAACCTATGATCGGGGTACTTTCAGTTACGCGTGAGGGAGGAGGACATCCCAAAGACCGCATTTCACACTCGGTATGGGCATTACGAGTACACAGTCATGCCCTTCCGGTTGAAAAATGCACCAGCAACGTTTATGGATTTGATGAACCGAGTGTTTCACCCACATTTGGACTCCTTTATTATGGTATTCATCGATTATATTCTGGTCTATTCTCTGGATGAGGACTCACACTAGGAGCATCTGAGGATAGTATTGGAGACACTTTGGAAAACTGGCTTTATGCCAAGTTTTCCAAGTGTGATTTCTGGATGCTTGAGGTGTCTTTTCTGGGCCACATCATTGGCGAGCATGACATTTTAGTTGAGCCCGAGAAGGGCAGAGCCATTCAAGAGTGAAGGCAGTCGAGGACAGTGAAGGAGATTCAGAGTTTCCTGGGATTGGCGGGATACTACCGCAGGTTTGTACCGGGATTCTCTGTTCTGGAATCACTGCTTACACAACAAACCAAGAAGAGTCAGACTTTTATTTGGTCAGAGGATTGCGAGAGGCATTTTCAGGAGCTGAAGCAACGATTGACCAACATGCCGATTCTAATCCTACCAGACCCGATACAGCCGTACGTGATCTGTACTGATGCATGAGATCGGGTCTGGGTTGTGTGTTGATGCAGGGATAACATGTCATTACTTATGGGTCGAGGCAGATGCGACCACATAAGCAAAACTACCCGACACACGATCTTTAGTTAGCCGCAGTTATCTACGCTCTGAAATAATAGAGACATTACTTGCTCGCCAGCAGGTTCTAGATCTTCACCGATCACAAGAGCTTGAAGTATCTATTCACCAAGAAGGAGCTCAACATGAGGCAGCGCAGGTGGCTCGAGTATATGAAGGACTATGATTACAGCATCGAGTACACCGCGAGCAAGGGGAACACGGTAGCAGATGCTTTGAGCAGGATGTACACCAGGATGGTTATGGGTGGAGATTCTGGGAACAGGGCCGAGGAGTCAGACTTGACATGTTTGTGGCAGAGATGACATTTGTGGGAGCATGCACAGATTTGTACATTGACTCTCAAATCCGAGTGGTTGACCAGAGTGTGAGAGTCTCAGAGTCGATATCCAGGTTTGAAGAAGCTATCAGGAGAGAATAGTGGAGAATTGCGTCCGTCCTTCGAGTACAAGCAAGGGATGCTGTACTTTAAGGGATGCTTATATGTGCCGGATGATTCAGCACTTTGGGAGGATATTCTTGAGGAGGTGCACTTTAGCAGATTGAGCATCCATCCCGGGAGTGAGAAGATGTATCATGACCTTCATTCTCACTTCTGGTGGCCAAGTGTGCTACTTGTCAACGGATGAAGGTGGAACATCAGAGGCCAGCAGGGACTCTATAGACTTTACCCATTTCTGTCAGGAAGTGGGGTAACATCACTATGGATTTTCTGATGGGTCTACCTCCAACTCGGGCACATCACGATGCTATATGGGTGATAGTTGACCGTTTGATGAAGTGCGCACACTTTTTACTGGTACGAATGACAGATTCACTGGAGAAGCTTGCCCAACTGTATATTCGAAAGATCGTGCGATTGCATGGAGTTCCAGAGTCCATTGTTTCATATAGAGATCCACGGTTTACCGGGCGATTATGGGGAGCCTTTCACAAGGAATTGGGCACGCGACTCCACCTGAGCACAACTTATCATCCCTAGACCGACGGACAGTCGAAAAGGGTTAGTTAGATTATAGAGGATATGCTCTGGAGCTGTGCACTGGACTTCGGGGGAGACTGCGACCAACACCTGCCGTTAATGGAGTTTTCTTACAACAACAACTATCAGACCACTATCGGCATGACACCTTATGAGGTATTATATGGGCGGAGGTGTATGATACCTCACTGTTGGTCTGAGGCATCAAACAAGATCGAGTTGGGCCTCGAGGTCATTGAGGAGACTACAAAGAAGATCAAGAAAATTCAAGCGCAGTTGAAGACCGCAAACGACTGGACCACCTCGTATGTGAACAAGCGGCGCAGAGATCTGGAGTTTGAGGTGGGGGATAAGGTATGGCTCAAGGTTGCACCGATCAGACGGACCGTCCAATTTGGAAGACGGGACAAGCTAGCCCTGAGATATATTCATCCTTATGAGGTTTTGGAGTGCAATGATAAGGTTACCTACAGGATAGCCTTGCCTCCAAGTATGTCAGCAGTGCACAACGTCTTCCACGTTAGTATGCTCAAGAAGTGCATTCTTGACCCTATTCAGACTATTCCCGTGGAGGAGGTTCATTTGGAGCTAGACTTGTCTTACCAGGAGGTGTCGATCGCATTTTTGGCTAAGGACACTCGAAAACTCCGTAACAAGTTGATCCCGATGATCAAGGTTTAATGGTCACATCATTCAGATCGGGAGGCAACTTGGGAGACCGAGAAGGATCTCATAGAGCGCTACCCCGATGAGTATCAACGTTTGAGGGTGCTCTTGGAGGACCAAGAGCCCTAAGGGGGGAGAATGTTACAGTCACCTCGGGCGGATGGTGATTTTCAGATATGGATTTCCCGAGGATCTGATTCTGCTATCACCGGGATCCTGTTGCACACGTGCTGGGCACATTTTCTGATGATTTACATGCTCTTTTACTGGGATTTTATTTGAGGTCCATTCCACGAGATTTCACATTTTTATATTGGTACGTGAGTCCTGCGCTATTTTGCCAAATTTTGGTTCCAGGGACAAAATGGTCATTTTTGAAAAATTAGAAGAAAATTGACACCTAATTTGGATTAGTGTTTACTGGGTGGAGATGGGAAGATATTTGTATATGTATATGATATAATAATGTGTTATGTAATAGGTTAATAAAATAAGGTGTGGTAGTTGACCAAGCCATTATTTTATTACATGTGGGAGTGTTTTAAGGGATGTTGTCCCCAGAACATCACCTACTTAATATTATAAAACATACCTTACATATCCCAGACTTAACAACCACCAACATACGCACTTTAAACATTAAATCCGAATTCCGATAGACAAAAAGTCAAACCATCAGATACAAAACATCATAAACTCATTGTCTGACTGTGGTGGCTATAATAGATATTGATTCCATGAACTATTTATACATTTATCCGTGTTGGATGATTGATCACCATGTTAGTATGTCATCTAGGTATTCGAGAATGAGCCTGAGAGGGAAGTTGTCGAATTAGACTATAAGAATCGCTTGATTGATTGAAGTGGAGTCTGAGATGGCCCGTGGATATCGATTGGTGAATAGATTATGTTGCTAGAATCAACCTTAGGCTAAGTATCTTTAGAGGATGGGCGTTCCCAAAGCCTTAGTTTGGTAAAGGATGATCACTTGTACGAGAGGAGGGTGATTGGGCCTTGATAATTCATCTCTTTGCATGATATGATGATGATAGTGAACCCTCGCAGCAGGTAGCATCCCTTAGAAGACGCTTTTAATCGATTGAACTTCGTATTAGCATCTTTACTATTTTACCATTTGCGTGACTTGTCTTCTAGGCAACTGTTTTCATCACAAACTTGTAATCGGTTACTGTTCACACATCACCATTCCATCAATTTACAGCATCCATTATCTTCATATTTAAGTAGGATAAAATTAATCACTAAGTTGCACCTAAAACCTCTCTCTTGGGTTCGATCCCTCTTTTGAGCCACTTACTACGATAAGACATGGTTAGTGCGAAATTGAGGTGTTTATAAATATATTTGATTGTTATTACTTGAATCCGTGCTTGATTACAATACACACTAAAAAGCCTAACGTACAAATTGGCGTCGTTGCCGGGGAGAGTTTATTTGGTGTCTTAGGTGATTGTTTGTGCTATTTTGCTTTTGCGAATATTTGGTTGTGTACTTACTATTTTTCTAGAATTCTTGGTCTTTGTTGCTCTAGGAACCCATGTTTGTATGAGAAGATGAGAACATTGGTCAATCATACCTTATGATCCAGAAATTGAGAGGACTTTGCGAAAGTTGAGGAATCAAGTAAGAAGAATGGATCTGATTGGTCATGGCCTCAGATTGAATGGGAATAACAACATTGGTCGCAATGGGAATGGAAGAAACAGTAATGATGATGTTGAAGACCTTGGAGCCATTTTGAATGAACATGCGCCACAAGGAAATCATGAGAATGGGGAAAATGTTGAGATTCCCCGAAATCAAGAAATTCCAATTGATGGAGAAGGTGTTGATTGCAATGGGCAGCAAAGGACGGAGAATGTTAATGCTGCCTGATAATTGTGCATTATTGATATGTTTTTACCTCTATACACATGCTATTATTGAAGTTTTTCTAGTACTTAGTGTGGACACAAGTGTATTTTTGCAGATATTCCATGTCGGGAGCAAAAAGGGAGGAATTATGAGGTAAAAACTCAATGAAAAGCAAGCGGGGGACCAAAATGTAATCTTGAAGGAAGTTCAGGGAAAAGGGAAGAGAATAGCAGTCAGGAGACCTGCAGGTGATCTGGAGCACAACTCCAGGTGATCGCCTGAGTCCATTTGGGCAAGGGCAGGAGGGCAGGAAAAGGGTGGAGAGTGAAAAAGTCTGATGGCGTCACGGCTCCTGATACCAACTTCAAACGACCATATCTTCTTCATCTGAGCTCCAAATTAAGTGATTCAAAAGGATAAATTGAATTTCAAAAAGAGATATTTTCAACAAGACCAACTTCAGCTCATTTGAAGATTTGTAACGTCATGTAGGGCATTTTAAAGATGAGATATCCAAGCAGACCCGATAAAACAGCTCCGCGGCGCCATCCTGGAGTGACAGGAGCCCAGGTGAAGGGTCAGACGGCCCACGCACAATGCCAGGCGATTGCCTGACCCCAGAGCCCCAAAACCATGATGGACAGGAGCCCAGGTGAAGGGTCAGGTGACCCAGAACACAAGGCAGGCGATCGCCTGACCCCAATTTACTGTTTTTAATGCAGTTTTCTTTTATTCTGAAAAACATAACCTTAAATCGGCTAATCTGCAAATAGGAGCGATTTTTCTCTCCAAAACTCGTACCTAGGGTTTTGGAGCTTTTTCTCCTCATCTTTCATTGTTCTAGCTTGGATTCAAGTTTTATAATGGAAGATTGAAGACTACTACACAATTCCTTAGCTTTTCTATCTCTACTCTTCTTGATTTGCCTTTATGATCACATAAATTGTGAAAAACGTGTTGAGTATGAATGTTTTCTAGATGAAGAAAACATGATTGGTTGATTATTATGTTTGATGATTAATATTTTCTTAAGCTTCAAGAAGGGGTAGAAGTATTAGAAGTGTTCTCTAATTCTCTATACCTACCAACTGTTTGCTGAAATGCTTGAGAGAGTATTTCATTGAATTAACCATGGAAAATTGTTAGGTACTCTAGAATTATTTGAAAAGGTAATTTAGAGTATTAGGAGATTATAGTTGGGTGTACTTAAGGCTTCCATTAATGATGTAGATGAAGAAATTCTATTTGGTCATTAATGATGAGGATAACTCTAGCTTAGTAAGTTAGAGTTTTATTTCTATGCATCTCCTCCAACATTACATCAATTCTCAACTAAGCATGTCATCTAGTATCATCAGTCCTAAATAACCAAGAGGACTTTTAGTTATTGAAGTTTACTAGCATAAATCAGTCTCATTGCGTACTAGCTTAGCTTGATCACATATTCTCATTTAGGTTTTTGTTACTATTTAGCTTAATTGGGTTATGAATTGTTCATCACTCCTCGATATCAAATTCATTCAAACAAAAATACAAAAAATAGTGCATTTATCTAGTTATCATTAATTGTCAGTACAATCTCTTGGGTTCAATCACACTCATCCTACTACAATTGCACACCTTACACTTGAGGGTGAGTTGGGCTTATAAATTGTATTTGCCTAGTCTGGTTTGTGACATAGCAGTCATAACATGATGTCTTTATAAAATCATCCCTCATACATATCTAATATGTTGTCACCACCCCCTCCGTACATGGCCCGATAAAAGTGGTTGTAGGCCGGAGGGCCGCAGTGACGGTCGCTTAACCTTATGGGGAGCCACTTAGTGGGCAGAATCCATAATCCGGTCCCATATTTACACCTTCAAAATCCTGCTTGCAATTCTACAACAAAGCGTTTCAACAACGCACAATTCGTACACTTATATAAGAATTGCATCCCTAAAAATTTCAGCATTTAACAACAATTTAGTTGAGCTCCGCTCAGTACAGATACTCCATAAAAGAGTACTGCCTCTACTGTAATGGGCACGTACTCTCCGATAAACATGAACATATACAGAATTCAACATCACATCTTAACATACAGCAATCCAAAAATCAGAATTCATACAACTTCATGAACATACTTGACATGCTCTTCAAAATCTACATGTACCCGTGCATTCTACAACTACATAGCCTCTTTAACCAATGAAGAATACATACTATGCACAGGTGGTCAGATCTAATAGACTTTGACAAACAACACCGTGTGCTGCTGCTACTACGGACTATACATAAAAGAGAATAAAAGTTACCTGTAAGTCAAATACATAAATAGTGCTCATCCAGAAAATCCAGAAAATCCTTTATCCATTTTAACCCTTTCCCATTCTATATACTTTCCATTTCATAAATATTTCATTTATCATAACATAACCATTTGTCAATCGTTTCCACCCCCGTCCCATTATCATTAATCATAATCACAAGGAGCTAAGTTGTACCTCTGGTACAAAACACTATATGGCCAGGCGGGAATCTACCCTGCGGGCCTAGAACATGAAGCTCTTGAAAAGTAGACATGTAAGGGGGGTGAGTTCCTGAGAGAACTCAGTAAGGGTGCAGGTAAGAATAAAGGTTTGTAACGAACGATACCTGCAAAGACAATGTTATTATGTACAGTATGCAATATACTACAGTTTAGGCAACCTATATAAATATGAATGCATGATATAGAATGCACTTTCCATTCTTCACATGATAACCATTCCTTTCCTTTTTCCATCCCACAGACCACGACGGCCCCCGGTGATGCTATTTCATACCACTCAGAGTCTGCCTACAATACATGCGTATGGTACTAGTGAGGGCCTAGGAAACCTGTAACCGTCATCATCGTTCAACATAGCAGAAATACCATAAGCCATAACCATAAGGTTCCCAGAAATGATCACGCGGATCACGGAACCATATAAACCATATGGATCATAAATCCATCATAACCCATATAGATCACTAAGTGATCATAAAACATCATCATCATCATAAGGGAGTTGTAAGTCCCTCGCAAGAAAAACCTACACACCTCTATCCTTATCAAAAGGGGTCACTGGGCCGCACCTTTAGCCCGAGAACTAGACTCAACTTACCTGATATGCATACCAGTAAATCAGAGTGCATATAAAGAAAGTTGAACCCTTACCTGATAAACAATGAATGCAGAACCCTTTCCGATCAATTTTTTGTTAACCTTCCCGATAGCCTTTCCTTTCATGCCCAGACAACTCACGTCATCTCTAAACAATAATACAAGCAACAAGGAATTAAATTCCTGCATTTGACTTTTCCAAGACTTAAGCAATTTCCCATTTTCCGGCCACTTTTAAAAAAGTTCCAAAATTTTCCAGTTCTTTCGCATAATACTCGTAACCTTTCAAAACAACTAATTCCATCACAACTTAGAAAATAACAACACTTAAACCTAAATTTTTCCTCAGTTTAAAATTCGGCCCAAAAGTTACAAATTGGTCAATCCTTGTCCAAATTCAACGTAACTTATTTTACAAGCAACTTACCTAACTGTATCACTAACTATCAATTAACATTCAACTTTGCACAAGAAATCCTTAACTTTTCCACTATGTTAAATTTTGGCCAACATTCCAAAATGGCCCAAAACTTATCCAATTTCTCTACAACTTTATTTAGATACTCAAGAATCATCTTTAACATCATCCACGATTAAATATCAACCTTTTCACAAACACTCCCCAACTTTACCAACCTTTAACGATTTGGCCTCAAGTTGGAAATGGACATACATTTTCCCAAACTTTAGTATCATTTCACTTATCCATAAAACATCCTACTTTAGCCACAATTATCATCAAACATCTCACTTTTCAACAACTAACATCAACTTTAAAACTCC
>JBBYHH010348019.1:0-12148 GCA_038382905.1 Daphne laureola | reverse complement strand
ACGCCGCAGCGCGCTGCGGCTCCACGCGCAGCGAGGCTACAGCGACGCTCGTCCTACCCCAGTAGTGTAAAATATTATATAGATATTATTATATTTAACGGATATGTGACGGAATATGGTTGGGCATACATATGTCTGGGTAGACGCACTCATTCCTGCTAATAGGTTTGAGGTTGGATTAAAACAAGATGCATGTTAATAATGGTGTAGTTGAATGCGCAATAGATGTTTAATGTAACCTTAATTGCATTAATTAGGCTGCATTTAACCCATTTTCTAGGGTTTTTCTCCCTCCTTTTAATCTGCTGCATTCTTCATTTTTCTATTCATCTTCATCTCCTTCATTTTCTTCTTCATCTTCTCTTTAATTTTATTCTTTCATCATGATCGTCATCATCATCATCATCATCATCATCTTCTTCTTCTTCTTCTTCTTCTTCTTCTTCTTCATTTCTTATAAATTATGATGATCTAAACCGTTGTTGCATACAATTACGTGAAAATCAGTAACACTAACAAATGCGGATCTTTCCGCTATTGTTGTGACAACCCACCAATAACGAATGTGACTGCCACAACCATTAAATCATTCACATAGTGGTACTCCATTTTCGTTATTCCATATGTTCTTCTTGGTTGATACGTTTATCTTCTACCATGTAATCTAAGAACTTTATTGGTTACTTTATGTTTAATTATAGTCAAGTAAAGATTACAAGGGTTAATGGTAAAAGTAATTAGCTAGGTAGGTAGGTAGGTAGGTAATTAGGATTGGTATATATTGCAGGTTTGAAGGGAGAGGTAGTTCAAAGCGTCAAATAAAGAGGGTGATTAGAAAATAATTAAGGGATGTTGGAGGCACATATGGTGAAGCAGTAAAAAGTAGTACAGTAAGAAAAGAAGAATATTGTTTTGGGGGCCGGGGAGCAAAAAAGGCCAAGAAGAGGGGGTGTGGTCTGGTCTGGTGTGGTGCATGCGAGTGGCTGGCGAGTAGTGTGCGCCAGACCACCCACCGTGAAAACCGGGCGCCCAATGCCTGCTCCTCAGGGCCTCCTCCGTCCCTCACTCACTCATTATATATTATAAGTAATTATTTTATTAATATATAATTAATTTTCCCTCCTTATTTTTACGTTACCGTAATAAGTTAATTAGATTGATAATTAATGAACACAACACTTGCATGCATCCAGCTACTACATTTCACCTTTAATTACGCGCGCATCAACTAATCTCAGTTTTCCTTTTACTTCTCTTTCACTAATGCATATGGTAGCTAGTGGTACTATATTTTACCGCAATATATATCCTCCTTTACACTTACCATTTACCATGTGCGTGACACCTTTTGCATGTTGATTAATCTTTATAACTCAGGATTAATTATTTGTTGGATTTTATGGTTTGCATTTATTTGTATATTCTAATGAGATAAATTTTGAATATTCTAAAAATTAATAAGATGAAAGTGTGAAATTGAAAGTATTAATGCAAATTGCAGAGATTACGGAGCCTTCCAAAAGCAAACCAAGCTCCATTGCTCATCAAAATCACTCAGACCACCAAATCTCCATCTATAGTCTGAAATTTGACCCCTAACCATAAACCCAGGATCGACGATGGTTGTAGAAAAAAAATACTGATTTCTATCAACAATGTCAGTGGGCTACTCGATCCATAGTTTTCCGACGGCGACTAAACCCAGTTTCCGACGGCCTAAACCCAGGAATGACAAGATTCCGGCGCTTCTAATCCAACATTTCCGACAACGGCTCTTTGCTCAATTACTATGGTTATCGGCCAAGGAAAACGGTCGAGACTCATACGTTGAGCGGTCGGTCGTCGGATAATGGCCCTTTTATGTTCCTCGATGATGGAGGAAAATGCCCCGGTTCGTTTCCTCGGCGAATAGACGTAGACTTGTGATGATTGTGTCTTCAAGGAGGACGATTTTACTCAACGATGAAGAACTCTCTTAATTGGAGGAGTTCGATGATCCGACCAGACATTAACGACAGATACTTAGAGAGAGAAGTTGCACGATGGTGGCAAGGCGATCTGGTGAGTATCGCCCCAATGGTGTTGGCAGGCCAACGCGACAGACCAACAGTGGGCAACGACGTTGGATCTGCTTGCCTTTCACGACGAGATCATATTTGGGTTGACAACATCTATACGCTGAACTTTCTCCCTCTTGTCAAAGTAGCCTCATCTAATTTGTATTTGTACAAACCAATACTTGTTTGATTTCAGACATGCATTTAGCACCTGCTGAGTGTCTATATGCAGATGAAATCAAGTTTTATACACTGTTTAGACCATACACTATATGTCCCAGACTTTTACTTCATTGTTTTTTAGACTTTATCTTGTACTACTAGTTTTAGGATTTTACTAGTTTTATACACTTTCAAACTTGTTCAGACCTTGCACTTTACGTTTCAGATTTTTTTGTTGCATGTATATGTTTTTATTGTTTTCCAGACTTATATTTCGAACCTATGATTGATTGTTTCAAACAATGACTTTTCATGTTGTATTACAATTATCATACAAATATATAGTGTTTCAATTTCAGACATAAGTATATTTTCAGTAATATTGTTTCACTTTCAGACATAAGGATATTATGAGTAATTTATACAAGTTACTATCAAGGTAATTTATAAATCAGACATATTATATATGACATTCAGACGATGTATATTAATTTCTATAATATAAACTATCATTCCCCTCAACAAAAAAATCTTTCCAATTTCAAACTTATCATATGAGTTTCACACATTATTTCAGAGTTTCAGAAAAAGTAAGTATACATATTATCAGACATATTTGTTCACTTCCAGGAAAAAAAAAAACATATAATCAAACATATTATAGTTTCAGATATATCATATTCGTTTCAGACACTACAATAGTTTCAAACTTTATATATACAGTTTCAGACCTAAGCATAATAATAGCAATATAGACGGAATATAATTTAGAATAAAAATAAATGAGATAATATGTACGTTTTCAGATTATATTCAAAATGATATTCAGTTTCATATTATTATTTATTGCAAGCCCAAAAAAAATTTAAAATATTAAAGGAATATTTCATATTTAACGGTAACCGTTAGGGGACATACATATGCCCGGGCATATGTAATACTTTGCCTAATAAATTAGTTTATCTGTTAGAACTTGTGCCTATCTTCTTAATGAAATACTTTCTTGGTCCCTATTTAATTATTACGTTTAATTTTTAAACTTTGTTTGACTCAAATTTTTAATTATAAAGAATTTTCTCAAAAAAGTTGAAAAAAAATATTTTTAAAAACTAGACTTATTGATCTATCTTATGTATATAAATTACTTAATTTTATATAATAAAATATTGCAAAAAATAAATAATAAATTAGATACTGAAAATAAAAATATAACTATTAAAAAGAGACGGAGGAAGTACTATTCAAGATTCCTTCAGAATTTGAGACACTTTCCATCGATAGAAAGTTTGCTAATATATATGTGTAAGAATGTGTAGAAGCTTATGCTGAATTGAGTAGCTAGGAAGTTAGTGAGGAAGAGACTAATTATTTCATGCATGAAGTACTCACATCTACTAAAATTTAAATTGGATCCGTCTATCCATTTTTTGTGCTAAAATTAATGGATAATTAAAAAAAATACTAAAGTTAACTACATAAACTTTTTTAAAAATTTTATTTTTATTCTAAATTTTAAAAATGATAATTTAATCATCTTATATTAAAACATTGAAGAACAAAAATTATATAACGCATAGATATATACATATTATTATTAAGGAAAAGGGGGTGCATGTATGTAGGTCCGCCAATGACCACCATGCATTGGTGGTAACTACGTGATGAAAGAGTTGGCATAGAACCACACGTTGAGGACTTCCATTTGATATGTGTTCGGCGCCCACGCAAAGCTTAACTTATTACCCAAAGAAGTCCCCTGAAAATAATTCATTCTTTGTTTTACTCCTATTTTAAAAACTGTATCCTATATATATTAAACTTTATAATTACATTACAAAGTATATTAATTATGTCATGTTTTGATTCTTTTCGTGCATTCAAATTTTCAGTTCTTTTGCTCGCCTTCTTTTTTTCCTTACTTTATCCTTTTTTTATTTTCACCTTCAGAAAATACTCCTATATAATTAGAATAGCTAGTAATTAAGAAAATAATTATATATCTCTACCTTTGCGGTTGCTTACGTTCACACCAATTAACTCTAGAAACTTATCTGACTTTTACTTTCTTCTTCCTCTGAACGCCATGCATGTGATATCACACGTGGTAGTTTTTGTTCTTGCTGCCCTTGCCAAACGGAATGTGGAATGAAGAAGAATTAAAGAATGTGGAAATTATTAACTACTACAATTGCTACTATATAATATTATCATTAATTAATTAACTATATATATATCACCATTACCATTAATATTACTCTACATTATTGGTGTTAAATTTATGTATTTATATAGGAGTAGTAGTGTTTTCTAAGATTTAGTAGAAAAATGAGTGTTTTTTAAATCCTTAGATTGGAACTTACACATTTCTCTAATTAAAGAGCTTAAAATTAACCTCATACCCTTTAATTAGCATTATAATACTAATGATGTGGTTGGTAGTGTTGGATTGAAAGGGATCCTAGTCATGCTTCTTATCTTGTCGTTTAGCAAAATAATTGGGAATTTGTGAGCATAAACAAATAGTTTAGGGGGGGCGTTAAAGGTCCAAAGACTCGTGTAATCACTCCTTTTGACCTTTGACCAGCCAGCACGTGCGAGGCATCTTTTTTAATTCGGAATGAGGCGTCGACGATTTCGGTGACGCACGTGCAGCCTCTGCCCCCGACAAATACTCCACCTCCAAACTATATAATCATAAAATCACCTCTAGATGTGTACTCCTACTAGCTACCTACACCAATAATATACGCTTTCATACCAAATTCTAAGGAATTTCAAATCTAAAAGCTTTTTTTTTAGTACGGAATTTTGTGTGGGACTAATTATAGGGGTCTAAAATATAATAATGATGCATTTTATATATCTTATATGATTTTTTAATGACATATTTTAGGATATTATGAGTCCGTTTAGTTATGAATTTTTTTAAAAAAATTCATTTCAAGTTTCATTTGTAAATAGTTGGAATGTATAACTAGTTATTAAAGATAGAAAATTTTGTTTTCAAAACTTCTGAGAAACCTTATTTGAAGTTCTTCATTTTAATACTAGAATTTTTCAAAGTTTTGAAAATAAGACTTTTTCTTCTTAATGACTAGTTATACAACCTAACAATTTACAAAGGAAATTTGAAATGAAAACTTTGAAAAAAAAATTATAACTAAACGAACCCTAGAAATCCCCCACGGAATTGATAATGTAAATTTAGAATAACCTAAAATTCTATAGTACCTATTCGACGATCGGTGACGGGATCAAGAATTTGAGATCGAGGCGGGTGGGTAGGTTGGAAAATGGGTAATTTCTAAAAGTTGAAATTAATTCATATATATATAATAAAGAAGGAAGAAGAAGGTTCACTAGCGAAATCCGAAACCCTGTAGATAATGTTTTCTATCAATTTTTTTACTTAGGTTTATTGAAAATTTAAAATGATCTAAGAATTTTTTTCAATCTATCAGTTAGTTACATAAAAAAATTATAAATTTTCATACATAAAAAAATGGTACCACAAGTTCATTTTATTTATTTTACTTGATTTTTCTTATAGTAAAACAGTTTTCCAGGTAATGAAAAATAATAGTAAGAAATTAATTGTAGAAGAGAAATGCAAAAAATAAAAAATCATGAAAAATACGAAAATAAAACGTAATAGTATTTAAATGTACTAAAGAGGATTAAAAGAAATAAAAGTTTAGTCATGACCACAAAACTATTAACTTTTTAATAGGATAAGTGTCTTAAATGTACCATATTGAATGCCAATGACTTAAATAAAATTATAAATAAAGAATAGGGACAAAAATAAATTATATCCAATCAAATGATTTGAGTTTTTTTTTTCTGGATGCAACTCAGTTGTGTGAAAAAAAAATGAGACAAAATTAGGTTAAATTTTAATAATAATTAAGCTTAAATTGTATTTTAAGTTGAATTGAGAGACTAGTGGGTAAATTATCTCATTAATCCTCACAATATATACTATATATCCTATTTTTGTAGGTGGCAATAACCCCCCTCTCCAAACATAGTTTCGTCCCTGCCGGCAATTGTAGGTATGGTACTACGAGTTTATGAAAAATAAGAAACACATGTTTTATTCGAGTAAAAAAACGAGTTTTGTAACTATTCATTTATTTTTTGTATTAATATAAGCAATTTTAGTTAAAATTCAGATTCAAAATGATGTAATTGAATTTTTATATACATCGACAGAACTGGCGATTGGTAAATTAGTGATTAGCATATATAAAACGTTGTTTTCACAAGATATGTCATATTCCTCTAGGGTTCACCGTCACCGCCTTCATTCTATCGTGCTTATTCTATTTCCCAACCAATCTGGGTTCTTCCAGAGCGCCGCTGTTCAAGTCCGCCTCAAGCAGCGATTGTCCGTGATTTTTCATTTCTCTCTTTGCATCGGTTTGTTCTTACCAGCTGGGCATGCCATCGTCCAGGGCTTTCACCGCCGCCATCGGCTTTCACGATGCGTGCTTGGCCGGATCTCGTGGCGGCTTTCCTCCGCTCTAGCGCCGGTCCCTGGGCCTTGTCGCACCCAGCGCCCTTCCCCTGGCCCGACGCCATCCCTGATTTACGAATGCCCGACGCTGCTGGGGCCCTCCAGCGCGACCATGGGTGCTCTCCTCTGGCTTGCATCTGGTTGCGATTCAAACTGGGCATTTTTTTTTTTATGATGTGAGGCCGGGCTGACCTTGTTGGGTGGGTCCCACAGCGTGGGACCCGCTTTTGGTGGATGCTTCTGATTATTACTTGGGTGTGGTTTTTTGTTACTTGACTAGTGGTGGTGGATTTTTTAAGGATGTTTGACAGGATTTGTGGCCTGGTTGGATGTTGGGTATGGTGTGACAATTTTTGGAGTGCTGATCGAATTTTCGGCAGGGCGGAGCATGATCTCTCCCTACCTAGAGCAGTGAGGTGTTATGTCCTGGGTGTGTGGGTTAGGAAGTCATCCCTATACACCGAGTATATCAATATGACTGAGACCATCAATGGGGTGTGGTGGTTTCATTGCTATTATTTTATGATCTCTGGGCAGGTTCTTACGAGTGATCTCACTGTCCACCCGAATCTCCTCGCAGTGGTTGAGCGCTCACAAGCATGTATGATATTTGTTGACTTTTATTTTGCCCACGTACCGAACTTCGATGGTGCATATGAGATCCCGTATGAAGCTATATGACTAGGTGATGACGTGACGGATTCATGTGTGCATCTGCTGGTGATTGTAATGTTTTGGTTATGGGTCTATCATCCCTTGTTGTATGTGCTCATCATTATCTTTAGGATCTTTGTAATTTGTTACTCTCATAATACTTTTGTTTATTGTTGGTTTCTAGTTGATCTGCAGTCTAGCTGCGATTTGGCCCGTTGTTGGATATATAGAGCCTCTAGTGTTGTTTCTAAGGGCTTTGTCTCTTGCTTGTCATGGTTGGCTGAGTAGGGGATTTGTTCACTTGAAGTCATTCATGTAATTGAAGAGGTCTTTCATGCTTTCGCATGATAGTCTTTCAATATCCTGATAGGCCCTCTCTTGTTCTTCCGTACTTCCTTGATATAGATCCTCCAACAGAAAAATCTTTCTAACCTGAGAGGTCAGGTTCTGTGGATCATCTCCTATTCCTATCAGGTTTTCATATTCTGTTTGGTAGACCATCCGCCATTGAATCCATGCCTTCTTTTCAGTTTCCCCTAACAGATTTTTCAAGTAACGTACCGGAAAAAAAAAAAAAAAAAAAAAAGATTGTTTTCACCGATAAATTAAAACGCCTTAGGTTATTTCATTTTTTACAAAATTTGTTAATCAAAAATCGTTATAATAACTCTAAACATAATACATTAATAATAAAAAACTTATTTTTAACAAAAGAAAATATTACTAATAAACTTAATGGTACCCACAAGGGTGGCCTCTCTTTTATTGTTCTAAACGAGACTAGTAGGATTGGAGCTTTTGATTAAATAAACAATGGTGGTATATAGCTGTTACTTTTATTTTACTTCTTTGGGTGAAGGTAAAGAACATGGCCCGAGAGTAAATTAAAATAATTTGTTACCAGCTTGCTTGCAAAGGATCCTAGGCACTGTCTTCTCACATGCCACAACACATTCTTTCATCTCAAGCTTCCTCTGATTTTCTAGGATCATGTTACGTATACTGCTTCTTTCCATGGACCATCTTCTTCAAACTTTGTCTCCATAATCGCAGGATGGTGTTGCCTAAATATACTAAAACAATCACAAAACAGCAAATTAACCCCTTTTGTCCTTTGTTAGAGAATTTTGTGCATGATAATATTATTAGATATTAGAAAATTAAAAAAAAGTTGCATAATAAAAGTGAAATAAAAGTGAATATGGGAAGAAGTAATAATGTTGAAAGCATATGATATTGAATCGAATAAAAGAAATTTTGTCATGCACTAGAACACAATTTACACACATTTATTGTGTGTGAATTGAAATTTCGTTTTACAAAAGACAGATACCACCGTCTCAAAAAAAGAATGGATGGAACACAATTCTAGTAGAAGATTTTATGTGGGCCGGTATTATATGAACGGGCAGTTTAAAGGATGGAATCGAGCCCAACATCGGCCCAACGGTTAAACGCTACAGAAAATCAAAACAACAAAAACATGGAGGTGCGGGGAATCGAACCCCGTGCCTCTCGCATGCGAAGCGAGCGCTCTACCATATGAGCTACACCCCCATACAGTCACATGAAGCAAACGAAACTATAATTTGTTAACTGATCCGAAATTCTGAGACCTGCCCATTTTTCGCCCTCAGCCCTAACCCTATGGTGGGATGTGTGATTGTGAAAGATGGTCAGGTGGTTGGTGAAGGGTTTCATCCTAAAGCCGGCCAGCCTCATGCTGAGGTAACCCACATGATTCTACTAGTGTTCTGTAAACTTAGTGTGTTCTTTTGTCTAGCTATGGATATTTATATAACAAGCCAATGAAGGGCTGGTTTATTGATGTACCATATGCCTTGTGATTTGATTGAGTTATGCTATTCGTTTGTGTAGGTATTTGCCTTGAGAGATGCTGGAGATCTTGCTGAGGGTGCTACTGCATATGTGTCTCTGGAACCTTGTAACCATTTTGGAAGAACTCCTCCTTGTAGTGAAGCATTGATCAAGGCCAAAGTGAAAAAGGTGGTGATTGGCATGGTTGATCCCAACCCAATTGTATCTTCCAGGGGCATTGACAAACTCTGCGATGCTGGGATTGAAGTGATTGTGGGTGTTGAAGAAGAACTGTGCAAGCATCTTAACGAGGCTTTCATCTATCGAATGTTATCAGGGAAACCTTTTCTTACTCTTAGGTAATCTTTTCGCCTACTGTTAGATTTTAGATTGAAGTCATGCAACATCTTTAGATCTGGTTCAACTGGCTAGCTTGCTCTTATATATCCATCTTGATTATTATCAAAAAAATTTTTGCATAAAGGATTATAATAAAAAGCTCTGAATTTCAGATATTCCCTCTCCATCACGAATGGCCGCTTTGTTGACAGACTTGGGGAAGGAGTGACAAGTGCTGGTAGTTACTACTCACGTTTGTTGCAGGAATATGATGCAGTCATACTCCCAGCCTCTCTAGCTGAGCAGTCCTCAAGTCTTGTATCGCATGAGCCAAGTGCGAACCAACCGCGCCAGGTTTTCGTAGCAAGCTCGCCTCATTCCTCCATCAAACTCGCGACTACCGCTGAAGCAGCAGCTTCTAAGATTGTAATATTTGCACACAAAGAAGCAGTTGTTGATCCTGAAATAGCTCAAAGCGGAGCTGAAATCGTTTCTATGGAAGATGTGGACCTGGATACGATATTGGAATACTGTGGCTCTCAGGGATTACAAAGTGTTCTGTTGGATTTGAGGGGGAATGTGAGTGATCTTGAATTACTTGTGAGACAAGCTATGGATGCAAAACTAATTCAAAAGGTTGTGGTGGAAGTGGTGCCAATGTGGATTGAGAGAGAAGATGGAGAGGTGCTAGCTGCACTAAGTAGTTTGGCTCAAAGTGGAGAGCTGAAAAGGTTACAGCACAGGACCTGTAAGCAAAGCATTGTTATGGAGGGTTATCTTTAGAATAGACCCATAATGTTCCCACTTCAATTCAGTTTGAAGTTTTGAAACCTCCTTGTCTTATGAGATGACTCTCTCTTGTTCTTGAAGAGGTAAAAAATCAACCACATACCTTAGCTGATTTTGTGGGTTAAAAATTGGTCAGGTAGGAGTTTTTAACCAACCCACAATGAGTTGATGACACACATTGATACCTAAAATGCGTCATTCAAAATACATATAAATGCCTAAATTATACTAGTGGCACATTTTTGGGATGTACACTTTATTCCGTAGAAAGTCCCGGATAGGGGTGAGAACGAGCCGAACCGAGCCCGAATATGGCAGGCTCAAGTTCAAGCTCGTGAAAACTAGGCTCGGCTCGAACTTCATCAAGCTTGATTTTTCGAGCTCGAGCTCGGCTCGTGAAAGGTTCGAGCTCAGCTCGAAGGTTCGATTAACAACCATCTCACTTAGGCTCGATTTTGAAGTTCGGCTCGATAAGGCTCATGAAGCTCGAGAAAACTGAGATATATTACATTAATTTAATAAAATAAAGATAAATTCAAGAGCTCGAGCTCGAATATACCAGATTCGGACTCGACTCGACTCGTTCGTCAGGCTCGACTAGGCTCGCAAGCCAGCTTGAGCCTCATTTAGTACACGAGCCTAAAAAATGGCTCGAGCTCAAGACTCGTGAAGCTTGGCTCGTGAGTTCGATTAAACTCGAGTTCGAGCCGAGCTCTAACAGACTCGATTCGTTTCAAACCCCTAGTGCCCGACCAATATGGTTTTGTAGATTAGAAAATCCTACCACAACATAGAATGGTCTTAATATAATGAAGTACTTGGAAGTTGAAGTAATTGTACATTTTTACAATCTCTCAATTTTGAAGTTTTTAACTCCGCTCAATAATACATTCAATAAACACTGGGAAGGGAAAGAACAGGGAAATTGTTCTGCCATTCCTATATCGTGAAGAGTAATTTGCGCATAAATGTATTTCAAACCTCTGGAATTAAACCGTCTGTTGAATTAACACCGTCGATCGGAGATCCGTACGCCGCCGGGACGGTTGAGCGGAGGCGCGAAAGGTCTTCCTCTTGCGCGAGGAATTGCCGCCTGATATAAGATTCGAGGATCTCCATGACCGACACGAATCGCTTCATCTCGTCGAGCTGAAGGTTGAGTTCCGCCTCCCGAGCCTTGGCTCTCGCAAGCCGAGTCTCCGTCTCCGCGAGTCGCCCACGCAGATTCTCGACGGTCAATATGTTTTGGTTTTGCGGCAGCCGGCGGTCCGCCAACGCAGATCGGTGGTGACCACCACAGCACATGATTTAGTCGGTAAAAACTCCGATCCTTTTTTTCACTCTGTTCAGAATGGAACAATCGTTCCGGAGTTGCGATCCTTCTTCTTCTTCTTCTTCTTCTTCTTTTCGCTTTGATTTTTACGAAAATTTCTCGATGTCGACGGTATTGGTTGAAGGTGATCCGGACCGTTGCATTCGATGACATTACTAATTTGGGCTGTTTGAATTGGGCCTCTTGCTTAGCAGGTCTCTGCGCTACATCGGGATGGTCGTCCCTGCAATGAAAGTGATGGAACTGGAATTTAAAACCAGAAAAGTGTGTTTAAAATGAATCAGTTACACATACATAATATACATAGGTCAAATAGAACTAAAACGTGTGGAGTAATTCATGATCCGGAGTAAAACTTGGACAAATCCGGATTCGGTGTATGAAAACTAGGTATTTTCGGTACAAATCTGAAGCTTAGATTTTAAGTTTCAAAAACTTATGCTATCCTTTCTGCATGTTGTGGTGTTAAGTTTTACA
>JBBYHH010347909.1:0-12148 GCA_038382905.1 Daphne laureola | reverse complement strand
AAAGATTCCTCCCGCTCTAGCAATGTATCCAACTCCTTAGTCAAAGTAACTCGCGTCGCCATTGACGCAACAGATGGTGGCGAGCTCACCAAGTTCTCCAACTCGCGTTCAAGGTATTGTATTTTGTGGTGCAAACCACGAAATTCACTCTGATGCCAACTCGCCAGGCGGGCGCGACATACCTGCAGTTGGCCAAAGAGACGCGGCCCCGAAGAAATCCACGCCTCCCGAATTACATCCTCACACTTTTCTTCCTGTGTCCACATGCGCTCAAAGCGCCACGTCCTCTGCCCCTTCCTTTGCTGACGAAGAAAATGAATCTCGATAGCGTTATGATCAAAGGCAGGGAAATAGAAATTTCTTACCCAATGCGCAGGAAACACCAACTGCCGCTCTGAATTTTCCAAACCACGGTCCAACCTTTCTTGCACAAACACACCACCTGT
This sequence comes from Daphne laureola, assembly GCA_038382905.1. Lineage (NCBI taxonomy): Eukaryota > Viridiplantae > Streptophyta > Magnoliopsida > Malvales > Thymelaeaceae > Daphne > Daphne laureola. The sequence goes on along the minus strand of JBBYHH010347909.1, from coordinate 11,702 downwards.
CACAAACTTTTCCCAGGTGAAGGGAATACCTGAGAATCCTAAATCATCCAAATTAGTATCCTCCAATGCTACTATAAAATCGGTCATCTGAGATTGCCGGCGTGGCCGGCCACCCCTCTTTTCATGACTCCACAATAGCTCATTAAAGTCGCCTGCTACCATCCATGAAAGAGAATTTTCCACAGCAAGAGAGCGTAGCAACGCCCATGACTCGCGCCTCCGAGCAACTTTCGACTGTCCGTAGAAGCCGGTAAAACGCCAGGTAGTACCCAACCATGAAACTTTCGCATCAATATGATAATCAGACGCTGATAATATAACCACATCCCAATCATCCTGCCAGAGAAGAGCCAAACCACGTTTCCGTCCGTCACAAGAAACTGAGAAACATGCGGAGTAACGAAGTTTTCGACGGACAACATCCATCTCAGTATCCAATTTCCGTGTTTCTAAGAGGAAGAGCAATGACGAATGTGATACCTGCAGTGCTCGTTTGATCGCATGAATGGTTCTTGGAGAACCCAAACCTTGGCAATTAAGGCTGAGCAAACTCATGGGGGCTGGAAGAAAACGACTGCGAACCCAGGGGAGAGAAATCGACGACGGCATGGGGAGAGACACAGATGAGGAGCGGCTGAAACGGTGGCGAAACGCAGTCACTGGATCAGCAGCGCGTGGAGGTGGGCACAACGGCTAGGGTTTTTGAAATTGTTAATTTTTTGCTTTTTGTGGTATATATGTGTTCTTCTAAACGAAAAGTTTGTCCGACGGCCGTAAAAGGTATGTGTTACAAATATTCTTGTGCGCTATATATTTGCTCTTTGAATACCAAGGAAAGGAAAGTAAAAAAATCTCCCAACTAGTTTCGTGTCGAGGAATATCAATTTATTTGAAATATTTTTTAATAGTTAGTATGATAAATTAACACATTGGATTAATTTTTTTGTCTTTATTTGTCATGATTTTCGTGTTAAGGAGCATTAATTTGTTTGAAGTGTTCTTTAGTAGTTAGTATGATAAATTAAACACATTAGATCAATTTTTTTATCTCTGCATGTCATGATTTTCGTGTTGATGAACACCAATTTGTTGAACTGTTCTTTATTAGTTAGTATGATAAATTAAATACAATGGATCAGTTTTTTTGTTTCTGAATGTCATGATTTTCGTGTTGAGGAGCACGAGCTTGTCTTATTTGTCATGTCATAATGTTTGTGGAGCATCATCAACTTGTAATAAATAGTCTTTATAATTTGTGATAGATGCATCAATTTAAAGATTCATAGTTTCGGGGCACAACGATCATTTAATCTCTAATAAAAGTGAACTCTTCATTTTTTTTCATACTTTGTACCATATAAGGTAAATCTCATCTCACCTCATACTTCATTCCAAGAAGAAAGATTCAATAGTGGGTTAAATGGTATAGTTGTAATTTTTTTAATCTTTTATGTATTTAGGATGCGCATGTACCGTTTTACGACTCTTTTTTCTTATATATATCTCTTTATCTTATTACCTTTATTCGGTAATATTTCTTAACTTTCGAAGCAAATTAAACGTACAATGTTGCTTGAAGGGAGAGAGTTTGATATTAATCCAAAACAATAATGGGCCACAAAAGACAATAAACTTGTTGCCCACATGATTCTCGTCTCATTTGACCCTTCGGACCGACTACAAATTTCTCTCTCATGAGAACGTTCGAGGATACTGGGGTTTCCATATAGATAATTTCATCCTATATCTTAGTATTGAAAAAATATCTTAGTATTTCATATTTTAAAATAATCAGATACATTCGTCTTTCGATTCATTTCCATATAGATAATTTAATTCTATATCTTAGTATTGAAAAAATATGTAGTCATTTCTGTCCCACAAAATTAGTGAGGATTGATTTTTATATTTATATTTGACTCAAAATTTCATTAAAAATAATTTATTAAAAAAAAATTAAATTTTTTTTTTAAAAAAATAGACACATTAAATTTTTCTGAATATAATTTCGTACTATTTAAAAGTCAAAATATTAGTAGAAATGTAAATGTGACAATATTAGGATTATCAAATGACTGCCAATAAATATGAGAGCGTAGTAATTAATCAGTTTGAAAACAAAAATTCAAAACACAAAATACCACCACTGACTAGAATTAGGTAACCATTGATTAGCGGTGGAAAAATATTGATAAGCATTTAAGAACCACATTCGATTATCAAGAGAGTTAAGTTGATTACCCTAAAAATCAGAACACTACCGAGTTGCAGTAAGTTTTGTAGTCCCTTCTTAGCTTGTTGGGCGCTATCATGATAGCAAACGGGTTGGTAGCTATCGGATGCTAGAAGGAATGGGTGCTAGTCTTGGTAGCGTACTTTGGTAGCGCAACTAGAGCTACCAATCAGTTATCAATTATGATAAAATCTGCCACCCAATAATATTATTCTTTGTTGATTTTGGGAAATTGTTAATGGGCATGGTAGTGCATTTGGCGCTACTGTCTCGCATGAATTTCTTCTTATTCCCTTCCTTTGTAAAGTATTCGGATATAAAATGAAAAAAATTGTTCCGGGGTTGAAATTTTGCATCATTTAAGTGTCTGTATCCAAAAATTTGGGTTAAAAAATGGCTTGCTCTAGGATTTTCTCGGATTTCGGCGCTGTGACCTTTTGTCGGCGTCGATCTCGGGAGTTTTGGAGTTTGGCTCGTCGTTCTGGCTCTCCTGGTTCCCCGATCTCCTTGTTTCCCCTTTGCTTGCGCCGATTTGGATGGCCCTCACGTTTTGCTGGTGGCCATTTAGGTTTTCAAACTGCTGGCCGCCGCTGCTGGTTTGCGGCCTTCCTGCGCTTTTACCACCGGTATTCACAACCTCCCTGGAGCGTTGTGGCTGCCAGTTTCCTTTCCCTCGCGCAACGGACCGGGCCTGCCGATCGCTGTTCGTCCTCGTCGACAGCTTCATTCCTCCATAGGGAGTGCTGTTGGTCAACCTCTCACCTTGCCCAACCGTTCTGGTCTCTCTCACAATGCCTCCCAGTTCTCTCATCGATGGGTACGGCCACGAGGCCACTATCTTCTTGTGGTTGCAGGGACCGGACCTTTTTAGGCTTGGTTGGAGCGGTTTCCAGGCTAGTGGCGTACTGGGGTGCCTCTAGGCGCTTCAATCTTGATCTGCGAGTGCTGTTTGGCTTTGACTTTGCTATTGTTAAAGTACGAGATGATAGTTGTGTGCTCTGTTGGTTGGAAATTGGGAGTTTTTCTCCTACTAAGGTTGGTTTGGTTCATCTCGTGGCTTGAGGGTGCTAGCAAGGGATGGGGACAAATGAGGGCTCGGGTTGGCCCTTCCGAGGACAAGCAAGAGAAGGTAGAATTTGGTATCCTTGTCCAGAGCAGTGAGTCCTCAGCTCTCAGAGTGTTTGGGGATTTAAGTCTGCCCCAATCACTCGTACTTCATAACTGACTTGGGATTGTCAGTGAACAGGGATATTGCTTAGCTGGTTCTGGATACAATATGCGCAGGTGTGGTTGGTTGTTTACTTATTCTTTCCGGGTTTTCTTGCAGGGGACATGCTCTTTTTAGCCTACTTAACATGGCTTAGGTGGAGCAGGCCGATGACCTCGTGCTCTCTTAAGAATGTTGCGGATGGATCCTTGTTTCAAGCCTTATGATATTTTGAAAGGACTTGTCAACAACAGCTTCACATGAAGATGGTTATCCTTTTCTGGCTTTGTCATTCTGTTAGCCTCGTGGTCTTGCTATTTTTTGTTTATGTTGCTTTAGTTTGCTTATTTTGTTTTGAACTTTTCAACTTTAGGTTTGTTATTTTGGTTAGGTGGTACCTTATATCCATAAGCTATGTGGTTCTTAGGACTGCTTATACTCACCTCAGTTTAAGAGCTTATTTATCTTTCAGGACTTTGTCCTTACTTAGGTTATTCTCGACATTAGCCGCTCGAAATTGAATGCAATCATTCCCTTAAAAAAATAAAATAAAAAAAATCTATGCATCCATTTCTCAAATACTTGGCTGTTTTGTATCCGAGATCAAGAAATTCTCTTCTAGTTGTCAAATATTCGATATTCTTCTTCTTCGCTCTAGTTTAGTCACCTACAACTTCCCAGTGGATCCTCTGTATATCTAAAGCAACGAAGAAAATCATATTGAGCTAAATAAGGATTTTTGTTGTTTATTATTAATATTTTTGTTTTAAACATATGAATATTTTGCATTTTGAGATAGTGTAGGTTAATGTAGTATATGTTCAAAATGGTGAAATTCAAAATGGTGAAATTTGATCTTGTAGATTTGAGCCATAGTTCCTGTCTGTGGATATTACGTAAAATATTATATGAATAACATTATTTTCATGTTTGGAAATTTGTTGTAAAATGTAATATTCTATTGAATATTCATAGATTGTCCAGATTGGACAGTTTGTAAAAGTACAACCGGTATATTAAACTTTTATGGTATTGTATGCATAACTGATACACCGATATAAATTTTAGCACATTTTTAGTCTCGTTCCTCGTTATACCAAATTGGAGATTTATGACCCGGGAAAAAAATGGTATAATGCAGAATTGAGACGATATGTTGCTGAAATTTATGTAAGGTGTACGAGTTATGTGTATATGACCATAAAAATTTGATATAATAATTATACTTTTATGAATAGGATATGACCCATCACCCTTAATTAGGACAATTTAAGTTAAACAACTTATATCTAGGGAATAATTAATTTTGTGTTTTATTATTATGTTTTGTTATTTTATATTGATATGTAGGATGAAATATGGTTGGAGGATCAGATTGGATGTACCAACGGTTACATAAGGGTACTCGTGAACTGAATCCGCGATCTTGAGATGGTCTTAAACAGTTTTTAGAGTTTGCGCTTACTAAAGCATAATCGAAAGGGTAAGCAAATTGACCGTATCCCCCTTGATCAAGGGGATCCGAAGGATCTGATTCACATCTAATGCACTAAACACATGTTGAAGCATCCAGTTGTTCCACTCCCTCTATCCTCTCATAAAAAGTGAATTAAAAGTGGTATCCGATGAAAGAAATCGAAGGGAAGTGGTAGGTCTGAAACCAACATTACCTGGCATCCAAGGATCTTACCATAAACGCACCGAGGCCCCGTTGCCTAGTCTCCAACGCATACCCAACTCTAATACTTCTCGACCCTTTCCATTAAAATTTGCCAAATATAAAAAGAATTGCGCTGATGCTCCTCGGCCAGCATAAAAGGTTGTGCGAGGGTATATTTTTCTTTGAGCACTAGGGAACACAAGGAATTGTCGTTGGTAAGTAATCGTCAACCCTGCTTAGCCAGCATAACCATATTAAAGCTAGACAAATCCTGAAAACCGAAGCGACCATCAATCTTACTCGGAACTCAGGCAATTCACTATTGTACTCCTGTTACTGGAATGTGGAACACCACCATGACATATATAGGTATTTCATGGCCCACTGCTTTAATCATTATTTCCTTTCTAGCTCAAGATAAAGATTTAGCATACCACGTCTTTGTTTGTTGTGTTATTCTTTCTTGAATGTACATGATCAAGCCCTTCTTGTTTCTGCCAACACATGTCTGAAGTCTCAGGTATCTCTCAACGCTCTTGCATTCACTAACCCCAAATGAGAGCATAAATTGATCTTTATCTTCTCCAGCCGTATTCAAACTAAAAAATAAGCTAGATTTTATCAAAATCAATGCACTACCCGGATATAGCTTCATAATGGCAGAGGATGTTCCTTAAATTTGTGGCCTCTCTAAGATTTGCTTTGCAAAAGATTAGACTGTGATTCGTAAAAACCAAGTGAGTTACTGCTGGACCACTTTAACTCGTCTTCACTCCTGTCAATTGTCGCCTTCTATTTTCTTCCTGAATCAGTGCTTAAATGCTCTTTGAGCAGATTAAAAATAAATACCGTGAAGAAGGGTCTACCTGGCAAAGGCCCCTCTCGGGGGAGATATCTCCATGTTGGGTTCCATTAATGAGAGCCGAGTATCCAACTATTGTAAAACAATTCATGATTGTCTTTATCATAGTTTTCGGGAAGCCATTTTAACCATCATCGCCTCAATAAACCTCCAACTTACTCGGTCATAAGTTTTTGACATGTCGAGTTTTAATGCACAATTCCCTGCTCTGTAGAACCGTTTGCCTCAGAGTTTATGAAGAAGTTTGTATCCCACAATAACAATATCTTAAATGAGCTTGCCTCTGATAAACTCGCTTTGTTCCTCCGAAACTATTGAGGAGAGAACTGATCTGAGTCACAATGTAATGAACTTGGAGATTATCTTGTATATCACATTGCATAAGCTGATCGGTTTATACTGCTTCATATTCTTTGGCTTCTTTGTCTTTGGTATCATAATTGTGTTTTTTAAATTTACTTCCTGCACAGATCCTCCATAATTTAGAACATTTATACAAAGATAGATTACATCCTCCTTTATCTGCGGCCAAAAATGTTGATAGAACCCGACAAGCAAACCATCTAGACCTGGAGATTTACTAGGATGCATCTCATGCAAAGCAGCCTTAATCTCCTCTTTTGTATACTATTGGCCGAGCATATCCAAAGTGGTTGCATTAATGAAGGCTGAACTGCACTAAATAAGGCCGCATCTAGAGTCTCTTGTACTGTAAAAAGTGAAGAAAAATATTATATTGCTACCCAAGCTATTTCCGTTCCATCTTCATGAACGCGGACTGTGTCATCTTTGATATGACCAATCCAATTAGATCACCTTCTATCGGATCCATGTGAGTAGAATAATTTTGTATTTTTGTCTCCCTCTCTCAACCAAGAATTCGCGATCCCTGCCTCCAAAAAATTTCCTCGCGGTGCCTCTATTCTAAAATTAATTTCTTGGTTTCCTCTATTTGTCTTTGGACATCTCTTTCGGCTTACAGATGGGTAAGACACTCCAACTCTCCCTCTAATGTTTTAATTTTTGTTTCAACAAAGGCAAACTCTTCTTGGTTCCAACGCTGCAAATGTGTGCGAAATGATCTAATCTGGGTTCTAACCTCCCCCATGTGCGCATTCGAAGCATTCCGAGCTTGTTGCACTACCTCGACACAAGATGGAGACACATGCCTTTACAAATGTCTGACTAACATGACTTAAACAAGGTTTCCTGACACACAAGACTTACACCAAACCGTTGCCTAAATAAAAGGGCTTAAACAAGGTTGCCAAACACACAGACTTTACACCAAACCTTTGTCTGACTAATTTGACTTAGAAGAAACAAAGTGTGATCTTTGATAAACCCATTGATAGCACAATCAGTCAACCTCCTCTTCCTTGAGAAGTTCAAACACTTAATGTTGATGAATTAGTCTTGCAACACATAATGTTTGAAGTTGATCTATGAAATTTTAGAAGAAAAAAACTTTACAAAATAGAAGTTTAAAACCAAAGGGATTTTCTTGAAAATCACTTTTTAAAAGATGTGCAAAGCTTGTGTGGATCAATCCTTGATGAGCGAAGCTTTGGCCTGTGTATCTGAAGTGTTTGGAGCAGTGTATTGATGATGATCTCTTGAGTGCAGGCTCTATACAATATTCACAATGATGTATTCTCACTTTCTTTAAATGATCATTCTCATTTTAATAGACTTCAAGGTACTCAGATATATATAGGAGCGTCTCTGATTATTGCAGTAGCCGTTAGAGATGAATCCTTCAAATTTCTTTCCATTCTGAAGACTTTAGAGCCGTTGAAGATACTGAGACAATCATTGTGAAAGCCTTGGCTTTTTCTGTCTTCATCGTCAACGCATTGATGAAGACTAGCTTCAACAAGCTTGATGAATTTTTCATACTTCATTGATCATCTTGTGTACCCGATCACTTGTATTCTTCACATCTTATTCTTCTTTGATTATTTGAAGATGGCTTTGAAAGCCATATGCTTTAGACCTTCATAGTATGGTATTTGCTGCTTGAGCATTTCACCATCAATACGCTGATGCAACGTGCCATTAACAATTGAATTGATTTCTTTCCTTTCTTTTTCCGATTCGATCTGATCATTACCATTTCTTGTTGATTCTAGCTTGATACCACATGTTTCAATATTTTTGAATATGATCCAGTATTCCTTCTTCATTTCCTATGAATGTGGCTAAGAAATAAGTCCACATTAATCATGAATTTGGATAAGAAACACATATATAGGAAAGATCAAGAAATGATAGAATAACTCAGAGCTTCTTGTCCTTTAAGAATATTTACAATTATATCCCAACAAACTTTATGTTTAAATCAAGATAAATATATTTTGAACAAGTCCTTGAACTTATCAAAACTTGCACTTAAACATTTAATGTTTTGGAATCATCAAAACACATAAAGAGTCAACAACTGTTGTTCAGTGTAAAACACTTACAACCGAATGTATGGAAGTATGAAATGTATGGATTCTTACCTTTCCACAGCTCCTAAGGTGTTGTTTTCACGATGGGTCTGATTGTTTCCATGTTGAGTATGTAACATAATGTGCTTTTTGTCTCTGCCAAGAAGTATTTTGTAAGTTTTTACTCGTTTAACATTGTCCTTACCATTTTCACAATGGTCTTGTTTTTTCTTTCTACAACGCCATTTTGTTGAGGAGTTCTTGCAGAAGAAAAGTTGTGAGTAATGCCAAGGGAATTTCAGAAAGTACTCATGTAAGAGTTTTCAAACTCACTCCAAAATCACTTCTGATAGCAACAATGTTCATACATTTCTCGTTCTGAACTTTCGTACGGAAGATAATGAATCCCTTGAATGTTTCACTTTTCTTTGCAAGGAAGAACAACCATGTGAATATGGTGAAGTCATCCACTATGACTAGGCAATACCTCTTTCATCCCATGTTGGATGGATCAATAGGTCCAAAGAGGTTCATGTGCAACAACTCCATAGGTTTTGAGGTAGAGATCATACTTTTGGCCTTGAATGAGGATCTTGTCTGCTTCCTTTTGATGCAAGCCTCACATTCTCTGTCCTTGTAAAACTTCAAGTTAGGCCAGTCCGCCCACCGGATTTATCTTTACCAATCTGGAGATGATGTGCATGCTTGCATGTCCAAGCCTTTTGTGCCAAAGGCAACCTTGATCTTTGTTAGCAGTCAGAAAGAACTTCATATTTAAAGTGAATAGTTCATCAAAATCAACAATGTATACATTACCACACCTTCTGCCAATGAATAAGGTTTTATTTGAGCCTTTGTCAACCACATGGCATATCTCAGATTCAAATACAACCTTATAACTAGTGTTACATAACTGATTGATACTAATTAGATTATGCATCAACCGGTTAATGAGAAGCACATTTATGATGGTGAAAGAAGTATTCTTACCAATCTTCCCAAACACCAACAACTTTACCTTTGTTGTTGTCCCCAAAGGAAACTGTACCTCCTTTGTGGATGAGACTTAGAAATTTTGACTTGTGTCCCATCATATGCCTTGAGTATCCACTGTCTAGGTACCAAGTCTCATTTCTTTCTACCTATCAACACGTTGATAAACTCAACTCACCTTTGGAACCCACTTTTTTGGTTCCAACTTTGTTAGTAGCAGTTTTAACCCTAATCTGTCTAACTCTAGAAATAATCCTCTTATTCTTGAATAAGCAGTCCTGAGCAGAATGACTGTTCTTGTGACAATTATGGCAAGTTATATAAGTGATGTTTGAAAACTTATTTTTGAGAAAAACTTGTTTTTGGTCTCTCTGGTAACCTATTCAAGCTTTATTATAAACAACTTTTTGGTTACCAAGTAGAAGATTTAAATTATTTTCTCCACCAACAAATTTTACTAAATATTTTGAAATCTTTTCATTTTTAGTTTTTAGACTTTCCACTTTTTTTACTAGATTAGTCTTTTCAGCTTTCAGTCTTTTGACAAAAGATTCATACTAGTTGCATAAGACTTAAAGTTCTGCTACCATATCAACGCGTTAATGACTGCGAGAGGGAGAAAAAGATTCAGAGTATTTGTATACCTGTTTGTCTTGCCTAGCCATGAAGTAGTTGTACCATTCTTCTTCTTTTCTAGTTTGAGATGCCATAAAATTTGAGAATATGTTTCCTTCTTCTGTAAGATTTGTGGAGGGTGATGGATCATTCTGATGCGCCCAATTTTCTTCTTCTGATTCTTATGAATATCTCATTTGAAGAGGATGATTATTCTGTCTCTCTTCTTCTGATTTTCTTGAGAGATTCTCATGTGAAGATGAGACTTCTTCCAAGCTTTCATGTCTTTCTCCTTCATAAATATTTATCAATGTAAACTAGATCTCTTGAGCACTATCACAAGCAGAAACAAGATTAGGGACTTTAGGAGTTAAAGCTCAAAGTAACATGTTTACCGCATTTGCATTGATAGAGCAACTTCTATCATCTTCAGGAGTGAACTCTTTGAGTGGTTTTGATGGAAGGACTAGTGGCCCATCAATGATGTTTCTCTATAGTTCATAGTCATGGGCTTTTACGTACATTTCAATGCTGATCTTCCACCATATAAAGTTATTAGAATCAAATAATGGTGGTCTAGAGATGTTTTGTCCTTCAGTTGTGAAAGCCATGATCTTGGAACTCTTAAATCATGAGGTTTACTAACTTGAGCAACTTGCACTGATACCAATTTAAATCCCAAACACATCCAAGAGGGGGTGAATTGGCCTTGATCCAGAAAAACACTTGCTAATTTGAAAAATAAAAATGGTTTGAAACCATATCAATGCGTTGATAAGGAAAATTTTAAAAACCACTTGTAAAGCAAAGGTATCAACAAGTTGATGAAGTAGTAGCAAACAAAACAAGTGTAGAAGGACACAAATAGTAAAAGAGATTCCGTCCACTTGACCTACATCATCTCCTCAAATTGTTCTTCTTTGCATCTATTATTTTGGCACAAACATTTTTGGTTCTTAAAAAGAAACCGTTTGAGAAGGAACCACTTGAGAGTTAATCAAATATAATTGATGCTTGAAACACAATACTTACTCAATGTGCCTGACATACATGACTTTACACTTGCCTGACTTAAAGGACTTTACCAATGTCTGATACCCATGACTTTACAAATGTCTGACTAATAAGACTTTCACAAGGTTGCCCAACACACATGACTTACACCAAACCTTTGCCAGACTAACATGACTTTAGAAGTGACAAGTGATCCACGGTCAACGCGTTGATAGTATAATTTATCAACCTTTCTCTTTCTTGGAAATTTCAACCGCTTAATGTTGAAGAGCTAGTCTTGCAACACCAAATGTTAAAGTTGATCTATGAAAGATCAGAAGAAAAGACGTTTACAAAATAGAAGTTTAAAAAAGGAAAACTTTTCTTTTAAAAAACACTTTGAAAGGATGAACAAAGCTTGTGTGGATCAATTCTCTAATGAGCGAAGCTTTAGCCTGTGTATCTGAAGTGTTTTTGAGCGGTGGATAATGATGATCTCTTGAGTATAGGCTTTGTACAATTCTCACCATTTTTTATCATCTTCTTCAAATGAGCCTTTTTCCTTTTTATAGGCTTCAAAGATGCTCAAAATGTATAGGAGCATCTCTGAATAGTGTAATACTCCCTCAGTCCCACAAAGATCGTAATATTTCTTTATTATTTTCACAGTATTTAATCTACGATTTATTTTTATGAAGTCATAGACA
>JBBYHH010347798.1:0-12149 GCA_038382905.1 Daphne laureola | reverse complement strand
TAGGAACTCAAGAACACTTGAACAATAACTATGAACATAAACAAGAACACAACCAACAAGACACTTCACTTGATCTTCGAAAATTTTCTTGTTTTCAAACTAGTTTATCTTGTGAAAATCATCACAAATCCTAAACAAAAGTTGAAGAACAAAAGGTTCTAACAACTTAAAACACTTTAAATAATGGGTTGAAAGAATCTTTGAAACCGAAATCTCAAGAACAAACCAAGAACAACCAAGAACAACAAAGTACGTTCAAAGATGAGAAACTAGGGTTTTAGTACCTTTGTTGTTTTCAGCTGCAAGTATAATGTTAACAAACAATCTTCCTATTAAATTTTAGCTCTGATACTAATTGATATGAATCTCTAATGGTGATGAGAAGAACATATACACCCAGGATCAAAAGAGGACTAAGATAGTGGATAGAAGTGGCTCAAACCCTAGTTGATGAACATCATGGGTTTTTTTTTTTAAGCCATGATTGAAGGGATGGACCTAGAACTTTCTCAAATGGATTTTGAGGCAATATAGGTTTCATTCCTAGCTCAAATGGATTGAACCTAGAGGCTAGATAGTGGAAGATAGATGGAGAACCCTAGTTGAACAAGAGAGAGCAAAACTTATTCAATCTTGTTTGACAAATAAATTCTAAGGTTCCAAATGAGTTGGGGGTGGCTCATATACCCTAGGAGCATCCCAACAATTCAGAATTACAAGTATTAAGAGTGAAAATACTAAAGTGTCATAGGTTTTAGACGTTAATGCATCATCAAGGAAAAGATTAACCCCTAAACTAGCTAGTTAAGCTAAGCTAGCCTAGTTAACTTACTAATACATACCATAAGTGTTTTAAATAAGTTATTCAGTTCAAATATCTTCAAAAGGGTTTCTGGAGGATAGCTCTAAGAAGAAAGATCCGCTTGGTTAAAGGAATCACATGTCTTGGATAATATTTGGCTTCATCTTCTGGAGGGGACCACTGCTGAAAGTGACACTTCTCATATCTTCAATTGAGTGCACAAGCTTAACTTCTTCTCCAAATCGCATGAAACTGGTTCCATTCTATTCCTAGTTCTAAGACCTTTGCAATGCATACTCATTTTCTTATATTTGGAGCATATTGTTTGACAGTCTCCAAAGAACTCCAAAAATGGCCAAGTGTTGTGAAGGAGCTTGATGCACTGTTCTTGTAACGGCTACACAGAGAGCTACCGACCTCCAAATTGGTCACTACTGGTTCCATTGGATTCTGCTTCTCTAGAACTACAATTTTGCATTTTTAAGTTACCCATTTGGACTCCTTATGAGAGAGATACAACTATTTGAAGTTGGTATCTTATTGGTGTCATGCTCCTCAAGCTTCTCCAATGGTTGTTCTTCAATGCTCTCATGTATGCTCTTTAGGAACATATCACAAACATCCATTATTCATAAGAACCATTTGCGTTCCTATGCCTTCTTTTAACCCTTTTGCATTGTTTCCATTGAAACATGTTTTACTTGTTACAGTCACCTCGGGTGAATGGTGGTTTTTTGAGAAGGATTGCCTGAGGGTCAGATTTTGTTATCATCGGGACTCTGTTTCATAGGTGTGGAATACGTTTTCTGATGATTCTCATGTCTCGGGAATTTATTTTAAGTCCATTTCCACAGGATTTCACAGTTTTAAGTTGTTACGTGAGTCCTAGGCCATTTTTGCAAAATTTAGTTCCAGGGGTAAAATGGTCATTTTTTGAAAATTGGATGAGAAAGGGCATTTTGGTCATTTCATTGGTGAGGGTCGGTTGATTAGTGGAGGGATAAGGGTGGAAATTTAAATATGGCAGAAAATGTATTTTTGGATAAAGTAAGGAAAATGTTACCTAAGTGGAATACATGTGTCTTCATCTAATGCTTTGGAAGATGATAAGAATCTTGATCAAGGGTTGAGATTAAAGATGGAAGAGGATATTGTTGAGAATTATCTTGTTGGAAATGTAAAAGAAAATGTGGTAGTAAGGAATTAAACAAGTAAAGTAGTAAGAAAAATTAACAAAATTCATTTCTTCTCTCTCCCACCAAAACTGGCCATCTCCCTCTCTCTATAAGTTCATAGTGTTCTTCACATGTTCTTACCTTGTTCTTGAAGTTCTTCATCGAATCTTCTTCAATCCTTCATCAAACATTCAAGAATTAAAGAGTTAAACATGATTTCATGCTTACTTTATCAAGGTATTAAGGTTACATGGAATGAAACTTCATTCTTCTCCTTTTTTCTTCAAGGCTGAATTTCAAGGGGGAGTTCTTAAGGATTTTCTTCAACCATCTCTTGGATATTTTCTTAAGGTAAGCTTATATCTAAGGTTATCTTAAAGTATTTCAACCTTGTTCATCAGTTTGAAGTTGATGTTCTTGATGATCATGAACAAAGTTGGTTGGATGGTTGAAGTGATGGTTGAAATATGTTCTTCGGTAGATTATAAGCATGTTTAATACTTGGTATCAAGCTTGAATCATCTTTGGATCATCATTCTTCTTCATGGATGATTTTGTGATGTTTTGTCAAAGGTTGGATTTAAGTTGAAACAAGTGTTAATATGTGTTCTTGGGTGGTTTTTGAACATGTTTAATACTTGAAGTTAAGTTAGAATCATCATGGAAGGATGAGCTAAGGTTTGGCCGAATTATTGGATGTTGGATTAAGTTGGTGTTCTTTGTTTAAATGATTGATCCATGTTGACTATATGATGATGTTAAGCATGTGTGATGTATTAAAAAGTTGAAGAAAAATCTTGGGTGATTTTTGTCAAAATGGCAAAAACTTTGGGTGAGAAAGGAAGAAGATTTGCTTGGTTAAAGTATGGTTTTGTGTTGAAATAATGAAAATTGTTGGTTGAAGTTTGGAGAAAAACTTCAAAAGTTTGTGTTTTGGCCGATTTTGTAAATTGGGAAGAAATTTGGTGTTGTTGAAGTTAAATCTTGAAGTTGGGAAAAAATGAGCTAATTTGGTGTTTTCGAAGGTTTTTCTCACTTTTGGAAATTTTGGGACCAAAGTGTAAATTTTGGTAAACTTTGGGTGTTGAAAGATATTTGGTGTCAAATAAGGAAGAATTGAGCTCATGTGAGGATAAGGGTAAAATTATCAACTTTTAAGTAAGTTTGACATTTTATAAAGTTTTGGGGCTAAATTGCACTTCTGGGAAAAGTTTAAGGTGAAACTTAGTTTATTTTAGACTAAGTGTAAAGTTGGTAAAATTTGAGGAGGTTCTGTTACTTTTTATAAGTTTGGGGGCCAGATTGAATATTCTGAAAAAGTATAAGGACTCAGTTGGTAATTATGGAAAATATTTTCAAATGATTCATACTTTAAATTCTGATAAGTTATGTTTGTCTAGAGTAACATCGGGTGGTTGGGAATCAAAGGAATTCAATAGAAACTCTGCGGAATCTCATTGGTCGGGATACCACTTGATATTTGTCGGTTATCAAGTAAGGGGTTTAACTTTCTTAATATGCGATATCAGTTTCCTTTATGCATATTAGGTTACTTAATGGCTAGTTCTCGGGTCGAGGGTGGTGCCTGGTGACTCCCGAGGCTAGTAACATGGTAAGGTTAACGGTGTCCAGGTTTTACGCTCGAGAGTCTGTTAGGCACTCAATCATTGGTAATTCTGCAATTCTGATATCGATTGGTCAATAGTTGACCTATGATAGTTTTAGGGGAACCTAGGCCCCTCGTTGGTGCCATGCGTTCTGACCCCGACTGTGTGTGCGAGCTTTAGAAGCCGCTGGGGGCTGTCATTCTGTTCTGTATATCTGGGATCGTCGAGATGGGACATATCTGATTTCAGTCTGATGGGACTTCTATATTGCATATCATTTAGCATGCGATATTAGGTTTTATATTTGGTAGTACATTGCACGCTAACCCTTTTATGCAGGTTAACCATTTTTAAAGAAAACCGTTACTGTTACCTGCCCCCTTACTGAGTTCCTCTCGAGGACTCACCCCCATTATATTCATACTTTTCAGGAGCTTCTGGTAAACGACCTGCGGAGTAGCTCCGTTGAGTCATTTTCCAATTACTGTGTTAGAGGTATATCATGCTCCTTAGTTGTTTTGTGATTCTGTTTCAGGGGTAGTCTCAATTGAGATGATATATTGGGATTTAAGTATTTGGGTGAGAACATATTTGGGTTGACTAACGGTAACTTCTCTGTTTGTGTTTTAGCAGTAGCAGCGGTGCTTGGAAGTGACTGTCAGTAGTTGACCACGACACTTCCATCTTAGTACGTATTCTGAAAAACAGTAAACTCTGGGCTCTGTAACTGTAGCATGCATCTTTGATAGTATTTCTGCTGGTCTGTATATATTTACTTCTGAGGGAGTACTTGCCCAACGAAGTGGGCGGGGCTCCTTTCTGGTGCATCTGGTGTTGAGCGGAGCTCAACTTATCGTTCTGTATGATTGCACGATTTTCCGTATAACCACTAACATGTTTCGGGTGCAGGTTTAGGGCTTAAACTAGAACGCCTTAAGCTTGAATGACGCGTTAGAAAATAAGATTAACCGAAATTTTTTAAGCGCCGGGTGTTTGGGTCCCCTTAACCAAGTGATTATCGGAAGGATCGATGTTTCCGCCACTGCCCACTCCCCGACACCGCTACCGCACGCCTCCGCCGTGCCAGGAACGGGGGTGGTGGTAACACACCATTTTGGAGAGTAGGCTAAACTTACATATAGAATTCTTCTTTGTATATGCCACATAGGCAACATTATCCTCCCCATCCTCAGGTGGTTTGACTTCACTAGTCAACACTTCAAGTGTATCTTGCTCAATAAATATGAAATTGACCTTTTGTTACCAAATTGAATAGTTTTCACCATCCAATTTGAGGTCCTTGTTCAACTCAGCTATGATATTCTTACATCCCATCTACAATGATGCAAATCATATGTTTCAATGATCAATCAATCACAAAAAGACTCATTCTAGCAACAAATGCATGAAACTACTTCATGCATGTTTATACATCGCTAAAAAGGGGCATATAACACTCAATTAGAAACATACGAACATGTTTCCATAGTTTCATACACACGTTCTTTATGAGCCTTCCAAGAAGGTTCATATTCATGTCACTTGTACATTCGGCCATGTAACCTATACATGTGTCATTCATGTAACACAATCTTAAACTATAGTCTTTCAACCCCTTAGTCATTATAAGGACATTCCCAGGAAAGATGGAGGGGTCACAATGGTCCCACTTAAAATCCATCTCCTTAGACACAATATTCGTTACGACCCATTAGAGTAAAGACAATAGTATAAGATGTAGAAGCGTGACATATGTATGTAACCCATACATACATACTTAAGAACATGTATTTGAATACACAAACAACTTTGTATATTGCATGCCACAAACACATTAGGATACATGTTCTAACATTCATTCAGATCATTCATGCATTATCATATGCATTTGAATCATTCATACTTGCATTACAAGCAATTCGGCCATTCACACATGCTCACATGCATCTCACATTCATTCAGATCATTCATGCTCAAATGCATTACAACTCAAGCATTCTAGGCCAAATTCATCATACATTCATGACACACATTCATTTCACATGAATTCCTTGCACTTTACATGCTTACTTATCATACACGTCATCACATTTTAATCAATTTCCACTATTTTCAAGAAATGACCGAATTCAACATCATGTGCATAATATGAACATTCATCATTTACAATGTCACATACATGAATCTGGGTTCAATTTCATACTTCTTTCATGAAATCATCAACAATTAATCTCAAGTTCAACTGGTAGTTACCATATGATCACCATATAGAATCGGCCTCATGTTCTTCACATTCAAACACATACAACCGAATATACAAGCATACTAACATAAATGAGATTTCAAATAACAACAGCTTTGGTACCATTTGAAGATTTTAGATCATTCTTAACATGCTTTTCATGTTAAATTTCATCTCAATCATGTGTACACTTTCTTAGTAACTTGTGTTCATAGTGACAAATTCCAAGTTCATAGCATGATGTCTCTTTTATTCAAATCATGTTGCCTTGCCATTCACACATGAAGATCAAGAAGAGGACATCCTAAACATGGTTCTAAGAAGGAGAATAATACCTTGCACCAAGGAAAACTTCAAAAGGATTTATATCCTTGCTTCTCAAAATGTATGCTCCAAGTTGCTTGATCTTCAAGGCGCATGAACACCAAGAATGCTCCTCTGATGATGGCGGATGAAGATTGTGATGGAGGAGGGATTTAATGTTAAGAGGAAAGATTTTTTCGAAGAAACACAATGTAAAGAAGGCTTGACGATTTCGGCCACTAAAGAGAGGAAGAAGGAGAAGAAGTTGAAGAACAAAAGTTCTAATCAGAAAGGTATTATGGCCGGCCTCCACTCATCGCTATTTATAGATGATGAGGGGTGGTTAAGGAGTGGAAGTTACCAATAAGGCCAAGTGATCACCTACTCTTCCTCCCATGGTGCTCCTTTCCACATTTCCCTTTATGTAGTCTAGATACTTAGCAAACTCCCTTGGTAACCTCCAAAATGGCAAAAGGGTCCAAGGCAGGAAGCACCCATTCGCCTCTGAAACCCCATTTTTGGGTGGTTATGTGGAAATAACCACCAAGGGAGTTGACCCATGGGGCATAGTGCATACACATTGCACCACAGATGCTCCTTTTGTCCAAAATACCTTTATCTTGTCCAAAAGGTGTCAAGGAGTGTTACCACTACTAAATAAGAGTGAAATTACATAAAATAGTTCCAAATAACCATATTATACACATTTGAACACCTTTGAGCTCATTTTAGCTCACATTAAGATAAAAACTACTTTTTCATCTAGACCATCTTAAATGAGCTGAAGTTAGCTACTTCTAGTTAACTTTAGCTGGAGTTAGCTACCTTTTAGCTAACTTGAGCTGGAGTGGCACTGACTGCAACTACTTATAGCTGTAGTGAGGTAACTTTGAGTTGGATTTAGCTACCTTTAACTAAGATGAACTGATGCCAAGCTACTCCTAGCTTCCTTATGGTGGAGTGAGTTGGCATGAACTGACTTGAGCTAAGTCCAGCTACTTTTAGGTGGAGTTGAGCTAAAGGGAGCTACTTCTAGCTGAGATGAGCTGAGTTCAACTACTTCTACCTGAGCTAAGCTGATATGAGATGAGGGAAGCTACTTTTAGCTGCCATCAAGATTTGGTGAGATAAATTCATCTACTTCTAGATAAGGTGAGCTGAGGTGAGCTACATATAGCTTCCTATGATCTTAGACTTAACTCATGAGGTCAAGCAGCACCGACAAAGCCCTGACCCCCTCAAGGTTCCCCCCATCTTGAGGCTAAAACACTAATTTTTCATCCAAAGGTGGAACACTGTCGAAGCTTCCCACCCTAACTCCATCTCTGAAACCACCCTCAGGCAGGCAACATCTCAACAAACAAAACTATCATCACCATCACATGCCACCATCGCTTCCGATGACCTTTTTTCTGACTTCAAATTTGCTTTCAAAAACTAAACCAGCCCAACTCAACAACATAAACAACACCAGAATTTACCCACGATGAAACTCCAAAACCACCAAACTTACAAAAGATGAAAAATTAAAAACTTTCAGACTTAAGAAATCTGGGGAAAACGATGATGATCTAAGTAGATAGCCATGTCGATCTGCTTCGAGTTAAGTTGATCTATTTTTTACAATGTTGATAAGGTGTAATAAGATGTTGATCACCATGTAAATAAATGTTGATCACTATCTAAATCAATGATGATCACGAATCAGCATTTATTATAGGGAAGTCGATCAAAACAAGTCATCATGTTGATCAATATTTAATGTTGATTAAACACAACAATGATGTTGGTCATGTGTAAAGAGATGCTGATCACCATGTAAATCAATATTGATCACCAATCAATATTTATTATGGGGATGTCGATCGAAACAATTAATCGTGTTGATCAATATTTAATGTTCATCACACACGACAATGATGTTGATCAGGTGTAAGGAGATGTTGATCACCATGTAAATCAATGTTGATCACCAATCAACATTTATTATGAGAATATCGATCGAAACAAGTAATCATTTTGATCAACATTTAATGTTGATCACACACGACAATGATGTTGATCAGGTGTAAGGAGATGCTGATCAATGTTGATCACTATGTAAATCAATGATGATCATCAATCAACATTTATTATGGGGTTGTCTATTCAAACAAGTCATCATACTGATCAATATTTAATGTTGATCAGATGTAAGGAGATGTTGATCACCATGTAAATCAATGTTGATCAACATGTAAATCAATGCTGATCACCATGTAAATCAATGTTGATCACCAATCAATATTTATTATGAGAATGTCGATCTAAACAATTCATCATGTTAATCAACATTTACACAGGACAATGATGTTGATCAGGTGTAAGAAGATGTTGATCATCATGTAAATCAATGTTGATCACCATGTAAATCAATGTTGATCATCAATCAACATTTATTATGGGGATGTCGATCGAAACAAGTCATCATGATGATCAACATTGACAATGATGTTGATCAAGTGTAAGGAGATGTTGATCAGCATATAAATCAATATTGATCACCAATAAATATTTATTATGGTGATGTCGATCGAAACAAGTCATCATGTTGATCAACATTTAATGTTTATCACACACGATAATGATACTGATCAAGTGTAAGGAGATGTTGATCACCATGTAAATCAATGTTAATCACCAATCATCATTTATTATGGGGATATCGATCGAAACATGATCAACATTGACAATGATGCTGATCAAGTGTAAAAAGATGTTGATCACCATGTAAATCAATATTGATCACCAATAAATATTTATTATGGTGATGTCGATCGAAACAAGTCATCATATTGATCAACATTTAATATTTATCACACACGATAATAATGTTGATAAAATGTAATGAGATGTTGATCATTATATAAATCAATATTGATCACCATATAAATAAATGTCGATCACCATATAAATCAGTATTTATTTTAGAGATATCGATTAAAATAAATCATGTTAATCAATATTTAATGTTGACCGGTGAAGCAGGGGCGGTGATGCATTGAGTTGAGTGGGTGCACTTCCCACCACTCAAATTTGGGTAAACTAGAGCAATAGTATATATATTTCTATATTGTACACAACTTTGCCCCCACTGATTTTTTTCCTTTGCCCTCACTCATAAAAATGCATCCTTAAGTTACTAGTTATGAGCGAGTAAATTGACAAATTTACCAATAGATGTTCTTTACTTAATTAAAAATAATACTCTCTTCGTCTTAACAAAGATTATACATTTGATTGAGTACAAAGATTAATAAATATTATTAATTAGAAGATAAAAATATAAAATAAACATATAAGATAAAAATAATTTTTTAATGAAAAAAAATGAAAAGTAATAAAGTAAAATTTATATAAAATATTTTTTTAAAGAAATATATTAATTTTATTGAAATAATTTAAAAATAAATATGTATCAATTTTAGAAGTAATAAAGCAGTATAACTATAACCTACTCACTTGTTTTCTCTTCTTCTCCATGTGCACATCTTTTCCCCAACTCGCTTAACCCTTTCCAATTTCAGTTTCAATTTCAGTCTGTTGCCGCTTTGCTTTCTTTCTTTTATGGCTGATGTAACATCAATATCATTTTCCCTTTTCATTTCATTTAAAAAAATACATATCTTTCTATTTTATAATAAAAAAATTATAAATAATTAGTTTAATGAAAAAAAATAAAAAAAGAAAAAAGAAAAGATTCATATGTTATATGTTTTGATACTTTTTTTAGAGTCCGTTTAGGTATATTTTTTTTATTGTTCATTCAAATTAGTTATGAAACTCTTACTTAGATCAAGAAATCCTTATCGAGAATCATAATATTTCACTATGAGAATTATGAATTACAAGGATAATGAAACTTAAGATTACTATTTCACTTTTTTTTTTTTTTTAAATGTATTATTTTTTTTTTAAAGTGCATCATTTTTTTTTAAAGTGCATCATTTTTTTTCTCTAAAATGCATTATGTGTTTTTTAAAGTGCATTACTTTTTTCTAAACTGCATCATTTTATTTCTAAAATGCATTATTGTTTTTTTATTAAATGTATCATTTTTTTTCTAAAGTGCATTATTTACTGAGATCAGTTTTTTCTTACAGTGCATCATTTTTTTTTCTTTCTAAAATGTATTATTTTTTTTTTCTAAAGTGCATTATTTTTTTTTTTAAAATACATTATTTATTGGGATCATTTTTTTTTCTACAATGCATCATTTTGTTTTCTAAAATGCATAATTTTTTTAAAGTTCATCATTTTTTTATAAAGTGCATTTTTTTATTTCTAAAATGTATTATTTTTTTTCTGAGTGCATCATCCCCCCCCTCTGTACGTTAACAAGGCTTCTTCATTCATCTCCTCTGTTTTAACTTTTCAATCTCCCATACGAACGAGGTTGCTGAGATTAAACCCAGAGCAACCAAAGAGAAGAGAAGGGAGGCTAGTGAGCAACTGCTCGACCATCAGCTATTGATAAAAAGCTACGTAATTGGGGAGGGGGTGCTGTGACCCAAATTGTAGCTGCGTTGCAGCAGCAGCTACGATTTCACAACAGCAGTTACAATTTCGGCCGCAGCGATCTGAGACATAGCACGGCATAGCGGCCGTAGCTTCGCTCCAGTGTTGCTGCGGTTTAGACCATAGCACAATTGCCACTCTTTGTCAAAACAGTCTGATGCCGTTGCTGCAACATTTACTACATTTCAGATCACAAAAATAATTTTTTTATTTTTCTCTTTTATTCACCTAATACTGTCTCGTCCCAATTTAGATGCACTTCTTTAGTTGGTACATAAATTAAGAAAAACTATACTTTTTAAACCACATTTTCTCTTTCACCCTTCTTCTCCAACCTTCCTCTATACCCTTCTTCTTTTTCTTCTTCAGCTTCCTCTGTTTTTATCACAGTCAAACTACAGCTTCTCATCCATGGAGAACTCATCTCCCTCCACACCTCCACTCGACTCTCACTACAAAACTAAACATTTTCTCATGGTTCTTATACCTTCACCTTCAACTAAATAGCAATATGTTTTCGTTAACAGAACAAACTCGCGCCTGACTCAAAGATCTCCCCATTCTTCTTCCCAGCGGGATCTGATTTACCACTGATCTATTCACCATCAGCGATCTGGACCTTCTTGGCACGGACCGCTTCTTGGCACGCACCGCTTCTTGGCTGACGATTGTCGGGGTTCGTCCGACGGCAGGGGTTCTTCCTTTATTTTCGCCGCCCATTTCCATGTGGACGTCGCCTTATTCCTTGTGTTCTTCCATGGTTTCGCTGCTATGCTGCTCTGCTGCTTATTAGCCTTCTCTCCCACCCCTTGAAATATTTAAATAAAAAAATCATCATAGGTTAAGAATCATCTGCTGGGAGGCATTAAAGATTGTGCCTAAATCTGTTGCCTTGATGCTTCATGACTGTGTTACTGGTACTTGCCTCCATCTTGGAGGTTTGTAGCTTTGTTCTTAATAAATTTCATTTTGTTGTTGTTTAAAAAAAGAGACAAAAAAGAAAGAAAAAGAACAGAGGTACGATTTTGGTAAAAGTTAAGTCACAGAGATGAAGATTCATTCATGGCTTTAGGCTGATCTCTTTCCAGAGAAGTGAGAGAGATGATAGCACGTGGAGTTGGGTGGGCTGAAGAAAGAGATAAGTGGTGGGGTATCACGTGGGTAGTGTTGAGAAAATGTGTAAATTTTTAAGGGTAAAATGGTACTTTTCTGTCTAAAAACTTACTCCTAAATATAGAATGGTGCAACTTTTTTGGGACGTCCAAAATAGAAAATGTAGCAACTTTTTAGGGACTAAGAAAGTATATATTTATGAAATTAATAAATAAAATAATATAATTATATTATGAAATTTAATACATAATTGAAATATATATATATATATATATATATAAAATAAAAATTATTAATTTAAAACAGTTCATTATTAATATTTATAAAAACCCTTAAAAATGATTGTTATC
>JBBYHH010347687.1:0-12149 GCA_038382905.1 Daphne laureola | reverse complement strand
CCCCGTTACCTCTACCTACCCCCTTATTGGGTTCTTTCGAGAACTCACCCCCCACATATTAAACATTTCAGGAGATCTGGGGAAGCGACATGCGAAGTAGATTCTCACAGTCGTCATGTTCCGATTCTTATTTTTGAGGTACTTAACCACTTTTACTGTGGTTTCTGGTTATGATTGGGGGTAGTCTCGTCAGACTCATTCTGAGTTCTGGTTGGTTAATTTATAATTCTGGTCTGACATTTTAACTCCTATTTCTCTAGGATGTAGGATGTAGACTGCATGTAGACAACATCTAGACTTTGCTTCTATTTTCGATACACTGGTCTGTATATAGGGAGTTTCTGGCCCAATGAAGTGGGCAGAACTCTCTTCTACTGTATTATTAGTTATCTGCTTATATTGAATTGCGTGCATGACTATCCGTATAACCACTAACGTGTCTTGAGTGCAGGTTTAGCACTAGTAAGACGCCGTTAAAACTGCAAACACGTTAGAAACATTAAAATAAAGGAAAATTTTTTGATAAACGGGTTTTTGGGATCGAAACCTTTTTAAGAGAAATCCAGTTCACCGATCACCGCCCGTCTTCCGCTTCTGCAACAGTTCTCCACTGCGCCGGGCACGAGGGTGGTGGTGATAATTTGATATCAGAGTAGGTCTTTGCTAGTTATGTTTAGGCGGGGAAATCCCGGTTTTACTAAACATTTTGAGGTAGTTTAAGTAAGAGATTAGCTACCTATTGCATAAACTATTTTGAAACATTATGTAAGTGCTGGATAACTTGTCTAAACATAGTTGGTATAATATTTAAGCTTAATAGTTGGTTAACGGTAATCACGCTAGATTGATTCATGAAGGATATGAATCAATTGATTTTTAAAGTAGGCAAGCAAAGGAATTGCTGTCGAAATTTTGGATTTTCTGCTTAGGGTAAATATGAATATCATCTACACTACAGAGCCATTAGGAATACTATTGTCTGTATCTATTGGAGTTAATTTTTATAGTTATAATTGGAAATTTTAGGATGGTTAGGACTCGTCGGGATAGACTTAGTCATCCCGAGGATGCTGCTACAGATCCCCCTTTTTCTGACAACCCTGGGAGGAGGGCACGGTGCCAGTCCCAACGGCAGCCACAACCCGACCCACAGCCCCAACCCCAAACACGACCTCGGTCTACTCGACGCTAGGGGCGTGATAACCTCGTGGAGGTTCTTGGTCAGATACGCACCATTCTAAATAAGGTATGGGCTCACGGTGATCTAGAGGATGATCGGGAGAGTGACGGCGACTACTCTGTGCCGATTAATTCTGACACGCCCACCGATACTGAGACCACTCTCACCGACTCCAGGCACTACCCTCATACCTACATTTCTAAGGGTGATGAAGAGGTTCAGGTTGAGCGGCGAGGGCGCACTCACGCCTGGAGCACCGGAGTAGCGGCCAGAGTCGCCCATTCTATACAGGCAGGCCACAGAGCTGGCAGGGATCAGCCACACGTTTTCTTGTCGTCAGGTTTGGGATGAGGATGATTCTGATGATACCTGGGAGGCCCCGAAGCCACACAGAGAGCGCACCTCAGGTTAAGATGAGGTTAAGATGATGGAGCGCTTGTAGCGCTTCAACCCACCCAGGTTTTCAGGAAGGACTGGGCCAGACGTAGTAGAGAGCTGGCTTAGGGATATTGGACATCTCCTGGAGAGACTCTGACTACCATCTGAGGACATGGTCCCTCAAGCTACCTTCTACCTCTGAGATGCGGCATGCAACTGGTGGGAGGGGACAACCAAGGATCGGGCGACCCAGTACAAGGACATGAGGCGCCCAGATCCGGGCATGACTTGGGAGGAGTTTACCTGCCTCTACCATGAGAGGTGGTTAGGATATGCGATCCGCGAGCGTAGGCAGGCGGAGTTTGATCAGCTCACTCAGGGCACCATAACTGTCACTGAGTACGAGCTGGAGTTCAATAGGCTCATCCGATACTCGTCTCAGTACGATTCTTCAGAGACCGAGAGGACGAGGAGGTTCATCCGAGGTCTGCACCCGAAGATCAAGGAACACATCGTTACTTTCAGCATCACTGTCTACCACGAGGCCATTCAGAAAGCCCTGTTGGTTGAGACAGAGAAGACTAGAGGCAAGGTTACATCTTCCCAGCCCCAGAGCGGCGGGAAGCCATCAGGACAGTAAGGAAAGGGACAGTTCAAGGGGCCAGACAAGAGAGGCAAGTTTGATGGGAGCAAGAGCAAGACCACCACTGTAGTAGTACCGATCTGTCAGCAGTGTGGGAGGCGTCATGGGGGACAAGTGTGTTTCAAGATGGCATGCACCTGCCTGAGGTGTGGAGCGACTGACCACTGGCTCAAGGATTGCCCATTGATGCACACACAGGATGCTCTGGTTCAGCCCAGGGTACAACAGGGGGGCCAGTCCAAAGCTATTCAGGGATGCGGCATTGCACAGGGGGGCTTGAAGGTCTCACAGCAGAGACCGCAGATTACCGCAGCACCACGACAACCCACTTCGGGATGGGTGTTTCAGGTTGAGCAGGCTGGGCCGTCACATGAAAGAGCGTTGACAGGTACACTACTTTTGAATAACGTTCCTGTTAAGACACTTTTTGATATTGACACATCTATTTCTATCATATCTCAGACTTGCGGATCATCACTGCATCTGATATACTCATGATTAGAACTCCCGGGACCCAGTGTTTATTTTTGAATGAGGTAGTTCAGGGGTGTATGTTGACATTAGGTAGCCTTCAGGTTCGATCTAACTTATTGATTTTAGATACATCTATTTATGACGTGATTCTTAGCATGGACTGACTGGCCAAGAATGACGTTCAGATAGATTGTGCCAAGAGGTACATCTCTCTTTCTGGAGAGGTTATACCTCTATCCATTCTGGGGGGCAACTCGACCGTTGAGCGCAGCATTGAGCTTTCCATCTTGGAGCAGATTCCAGTGATGAGTGAGGAGGAGTACTATCAGCTTAACCCCGCTGATACTCGGATAGAGTTGGAGAAGATCCCGATAGTTCGGCGTTTCCCGTAAGTCTTTCCTGAGGAGTTACCAGGCATGCCACCGGACCGGAAAATCAAATTTGAGATTCAATTGGAGTCGTGGTCGACTTTGATTTCCATTCCTCCCTATCGTATGCCGATAGTGGAGTTGACCGAATTGAAAAAACAGCTCGAAGAGCTTTTGGAGCATAGATTCATACGCCAGAGCACTTCACCGTGGGGAGCCCCAGTTCTGTTTGTCAGGAAGAAGGATGAGACTCTCCGACTTTGTATTGACTACAGGTGGCTGAATGCCATCACTATTAAGAATAAGTACCCACTACCCAGGATCGAAGAATTGTTTGATCAGCTCAGGGGAGCCAAGATATTCTCGAAGATCGACCTACGGTTGGGGTACTTCCATCTTTGTGTCAGGGAGGAGGATATTCCCAAGACAACTTTTAGGAATCGATACCGGCATTACGAATACACTGTTATGCCGTTTGGTTTGACGAATGCACCAGCTACATTTATAGATTTGATGCACCGAGTCTTCAAACTGCATCTGGATTCCTTTGTTATAGTCTTCATCGATGACATTCTTGTCTACTCTCTGGATGAGGAATCACATCAGGAACATCTGAGGATAGTTTTGGAAACACTTTCGGAGAACCAGCTTTATGCTAAATTTTCAAAGTGTGATTTCTGGATGCGGGAAATGTCTTTTCTGGGTCACATTATTGGTGAGCATGGTATTTCAGTTGACCTAGAAAAGACCAAATCAGTACAGGAGTGGAGGCAGCCAGAGACAGTCAGGGATATTCGGAGATTCCTGGGTTTGATAGGTTATTACCACAGTTTGTACCGGGATTCTCCATACTGGCTGCGCCGCTCACTCAACTGACTAAGAAGGGTCAAACTTTTATCTGGTCGGAGGCGTGTGAGGAGAGTTTTCAGGAGCTCAAGCGGTTTTTGACACACGCACCGATTCTGAACTTACCCGACCTGACCCATCCATATATGATCTACGCAGATGCGTCAAAGACGGGACTTGATTGTGTGTTGATGCAGGGACAACATGTGATTACTTATGGGTCAAGACAGATGCGACCGCATGAGCAGAATTATCCGATACACGACTTAGAATTAGCTGTGATCATTTATGCTTTGAAACAGTGGAGGCATTATCTGCTCGGCCATAAGTTCCAGATTTTTACTGACCATAAGAGCTTGAAATATCTGTTTACACAGAAGGATCTGAACATGAGACAGTGACGGTGGCTTGAGTATATGAAGGATTATGACTGCATTATTGAATACACCGCCGGTAAGGGAAACCTGGTAGTAGATGCTTTGAGCCGGAAGTACACAGGCGTTGTTAGTGGTGGTGATTCTGGGGACAAGACCGATGGATCAAATCTGACAGCACTGTGGCATCAGTGGAAGCAGTCTGATTGGTTGACCAAACTTTGAGAGACACAGATCAGAGATACAGACTTGAGGAAACTCTCTGGAGAGGAGGCAGGAACACTGCGACCATTCTTTGAATACAAACATGGATTGTTGTATTTCAGGAGTCGCCTATATGTACCGGATGAATAATCGATTTGAGATCATATTTTGGAAGAGGCACACTCGAGCAGGCTGAGCATCCACCCCGGATGTGAGAAGATGTACCATGATTTTCGATCTCACTTCTGGTGGCCGGGGATGCGGAAGCATATTGCCATTTACGTGGCGAAGTGTGCTACTTGTCAGTGGGTCAAGGTAGATTATTAGAGACTGACCGGCACTCTGCAGACACTGCCCATTCTTGTCAGGAAGTGGGGTAACATTACGATAGACTTTTTGACTGGTCTACCTCTGACTAGAGCGCAACATGATGCTATTTGGGTTATAGTTGACCATCTGACCAAGTGCGCATACTTTTTACCGATGCGAGTGACAGACTCGCTGGAGAAGCTTGCCCAGTTATATATTCGGGAGATCGTAGAACTACATGGGGTTCCAGGCTCCATTGTACCTGACTGGGATCCACAATTTACCGTGATATTCTAGGGTACCTGTCACAAGGCTCTGGGCACGTAACTTCACCTGAGCACGGTATATCACCCTCAGATGGATGGGCAATCAGAGAGAGTTTTCAGATCATCGAGGATATGCTCAGGAGCTGTATGTTGGACTTCATGGGTCACTGGGATAAGCACTTGCTGTTAATATAATTCTCATACAATAACAGTTATCAATCCACTATCGGCATGACATCTTATGAGGCTCTATATGGTCAGAGGTGCATGACACCACATTGTTAGATAGATGTTTCTGATAGAATGGTATTGAACCCCTAAGTGATTGAGGAGATGACGGAGAAAATCCATATGATACAGATCCGGTTGAAGACCACAAACGATCGGACCACCTCATACATCAATAAGAGGCGACGTGATCTGGAGTTTGAGGTGGGGGATAAGGTCTGGCTGAAGGTGGCACCGATTCGTGGGACCATTCAGTTCGGCAGGCGGGGCAAGTTAGCCCCAAGATATATCGGTCCCTACGATATTTTGCAGCATATAGGTAAGGTAGCATACAGATTGGCCTTACCTCCGAGGATGTCTGCGATGCACAACGTCTTTCATGTCAGCATGCTCAAGAAGTGTATTTTTGACCCCAGTCAGATGATTCCTGTTGAGAAAATTGAGTTAGAGCCAGACTTGTCCTACCAAGAGGTACCGGTAGCATTTTTGGCCAGGGATACTCGGAGGCTCCGCAATAAGTCAATTCTGATGGTCAAGGTTCAGTGGTCGCATCATTCAGATCAAGAGGCAACTTGGGAGACAGAGCAGGATATGATGGGTCGTTCCCCAGTTGAGTACCATAGATTGAGGTCAGTCTTGGAGGACCAAGATTCCTACGGGGGGAGATTATTACACCCACCTCAGGCACTTGGTGTATTTTTGATGTATTTTGGCCGGGAATTGGATTTGTATTATTATCGGGACAATTTATGATATGTATTGGAAATATTTATGAATGAATTCTATATTCCAGGAATTTGTTTGGAGTCCATTCCGAGGGATTTTAGCAATTTATAACACTTTGTTAATCCCAGGATGTTTTTCCAAAAATTAGTCAGGAAGGGTATTTTCATAAATTCAAATTGGGGGCCAGCGGTTTTCGGTCCTAATGGGCCTAAGTTGGGCTTAAGAGATGGTTGGAATAATAATATAAAGGAAGGGATTTATTTAATTGAGGTAGTAAGATGGTAGGAAAAGTAAAAGTGAGTGGAAGACACTTGGCACTAATCTAAGGGAAATCCTATCTAATGGTTGAGGAAGAGATGGAAGAGGATAATGGTGGGTATTATCCTTAGGATATCTACCTAAATGAATTACTAAATCATTGAGGTAGTAATATAAAGGTTCAGTAGTAGTAAGGTAGTAGTAAGAAAGACAAAAACACAAAAAACATACCTTTCTTCTCTCCCTAAACCAACGGATTCTTGAGCCTTTCTATTGGTGATTTTCATTTCAAATAGTCAAGCTTCAAGCCTCTAATTCAAGATTCATCAAAGGTTTATCAAGGTAAAGCATTTCCTTGGTTGTTTACTAAGGTTTTATGGTTGAATCTTGAGTTTAATCCTTCATTTCTTCTCTCTTTTGAAGATGATTTTGAAGAAGGATTCTTGAAAAACTTTCTTCATCGATCCTTCATAAATCCTTGAGGTAAGTTTTAATCCTTAGTGTTTATCAATTCTATGATTAATCTCCTCCATGAATCAATGTTTGGTTGAAGTTTGGAAGTGATTAAGAAACATGTTCATGAACAATTTTGGATTTGAATTAAAAGCATACTTGTATTATGTTCTTGGGGTTATTTTGAGCATGTTTAATACTTGGGTTGAAGGTTGAATCATGTGGGAAGGTTGGGTTATGGATGAGGCCAAAATGTTTGATGAAATTATATGTTGATGTTGGTTGAATCTTTATGAAGTTATGGTGTTTTGGTGATCTTTGTGAACTCCCAAAATGGTTGGTTATTTTGGAAAATGTTTTTGGAAGAGAAAGGTTGGAGGCCGAAAGTTAGGGTTGGGTTTTGATGAATTTGTTGTTGTTAAAGTGTCGTTTAATTGGATTAAATGATCTTTTGGTGAAGGAAATGAAGTTAGAAATTGAAATGAATCAATTTAGAAAAGTTTTGGGTAAAATTGAAGAATGGCCGAAAGTTTGGGTGTGAGGCCGAATAACTAATTTTGATTATTTGGATAATTTTTATGATTTAATGGATTAAATGTTGAATTAATGAAGATTGTGTTGTTGGAAGATGAAGAAAAAGGTTTGGGTAAGAATTTGATGAAAATCAAAAGTTTGAGGTTTTGTTTGAAGTATTTGGTGATTTTAGAAATATTTAGTGATTTTGGAATCTTTAGAATTTATCACAAAATGTTGAAAAAGTGAGCAAAAATGGAATTTTATCACTTTCTGAAGTTTTGGGGCCAAATTGCATATTTTATGAAACTTTGGTGTAATGTGTAATTTTGGTAATGTGTAATAATGTGTAATTTTGGTGTATTAAATGGAGAGAGAACCGTTTTTGGAGTTAAGTGTGAAATTTAAGGAAATTTTAGTCATTTTATGGAAATTTGGGCTAAAATAAACTTTATGTTAAAATCTGAAGACCTATGGTATAATTATCGATAAATTACCATAAGTTAGAAATTCTAGTTAAGTAATTACCATTTTGTGTTTCTGTGAATGTCAGTTTAGTTTCTATGTCTCTGGGATCATATGTTGTATAGTTGCTGCCGGTGGCTTCAGTAGATTATCCATTATTTCGAGGTAAGGGGTTTAACTTTCTTAATATGCGATGCAGATTTTACTTTATATGTATTAGGTTAGTTAAGGGCTAGTACTCAGGTCGAGGGTGAGACCCAGTGACTCTCGGGGCTAGTCACATGGTAGGGTAACGGTATGCAAGATTTTTTATCATATCAGTTTATAACTATCGGTGATCGAGAACGGATCAACTTCTCTGCTTATTTGGATATTTGTCACTTTGTGACTATGACAGTTTTTAGGGGCCGTACACCCCTTTGCTAGTACCATGCAATTTTGACCCTTATGTCGGTGAGCCTAATAAGCCACTACGGGTGTTGTCATTTTTGGGATTATCTGAAATAATTGGGGGTCAGGGACCTTCCATACGGGATACACCAAACATGTCCGATGAGACCTCTGTATTGCATATCATGACATCTGCATTTCATATTCCTGATATATTTAAGATTGTATATTTGCTAGTTTACTGCATACTAACCTTTTCTGCAGGTAAAATGTTTTTAAAATTTTAAAATTATATACGAGACCTTTGTATTGCTAGTTTACTGCATACTGAGTTCTTTCGAAGACTCACCCCCATATTATTAATATTTTAGGAGATCCGGGGAAATGACCTGGGGAGTAGATTCTCGCAGTGATTGTATTCTGATTCTGTGTTTTGAGGTATTTGACTACTTTTTTTAGTGGTTTATGATTCTGTCTGGGGGTAGTCTCGTCAGACTCACTCTGAGATCTGTCTATTTAATTGTCTGATATGTCTGATGTTTAAGTCCTATTTATGTTTAACAGCAGCAGCAATATGGTAGCTTGTGGTGCCTACCACTCAGGCTACAAGGTATATTCCTTCTTTTGGACTCTGGCTCTGTAGGAGTAGACTGCATATACACAACATATATGTTTCGCTGTTAATTTTGATACTCTGGGTCGGTATATTTATACTCGGGAAGTTCTAGCCCAATAAAGTGGGCTGGGCTTCCTTCTACTGTATCTATTTCTGCATTTATATCTGCGCGCGTGATTACCTGTTTAACGACTAACGTGTCTCGGGTGCAGGATTAGGGCTAGTAAGACGCTTTAAAAACTATAAACGCGTTTGAAACATTAAAATAAAGGAATAAAAATTTAGGGACGGATTTTTGAACCGCAAATCTTTTTAAGAGAACCTACATCACTAACCGCCGCTCGGTTCCCATGACCTCTTCTTCCGCAAAAGACTTCCACCGCACCGAGAATAGGTGTGGTGCTGAAAAACCCTCTTGACACCATGAGGACCAATATAGCTCAGACTTGTGAAGAAATCACGATGTGGCTTGATATAGTAAAAACGAACTTGCAACATGGTGAGGATGAGTGAAAAGAATGTGATTGGAAAGATGAGGGTATGAGTGCAAAAGAAAGTGAGTTGGCCAAGACACCAAAGAAAGATCCCAAAATGGGAAAAGAGAAAATAATTGAAATGAGAGCTCTGAGAGAAGAAAAAGAGTGGGAAGATGAGAGAAAACTAAGGAGAGAACTTACCCTTGAGAGAGAATTGGAAGGTACCCAACCTTCAACAAATCTCCTTGGTGATGCACATTCAATGAAGACCACCAAGAAACAAATAGGGGATGAGCTTCATGAAAGAGGGTATCTACACTCCCTTAACTTAGGGATGGGTAACCTCTCACTCTTTAATGGTGAATTTCATATGCAAGATAATATTGATGCTTATAGCTTACTCCCACATGCTAGATTAGATATGAATGTCTTTACATTGAGAATGATGAGCATGATTCCTCTTGTGATGCTTCAGATGGATTGATTGATGACACTTTCATGGATGATTTTCATCATGATTCTTTAGCACCATGCAATGATGATTATGTTTGTTCTTATCCATATCTTGAAGATACTTGCCTTTCCTCTCATGTTGATAATGAGATTGCATACCATGAACATGTGGCGGATTGTAGTGTCAATGATGAGATTTATGATGACCATGCCATGATTCATGTTGAGTATGCTTGTACACTTGTTGATGATGCCTCGGTTGATGATCACCTTGATGATGAGTTATAATTTCATGCAAACCCTTATGCTTTTAGTGATTAAGATGACTTTAGGGTTGATGATATGCATGCATACCACACCCTTATGCTTAATCATGGCCGATCCCACACTTCTATAATTAAAATGCCAAATTCTTGTGACATGATCTTTAATGAATAAAGTGGGTGGCCTAGGCTTGTTTTTTATCCAGGGATTGTCTCTTTTCCTAGCTTGAGTGTTAAGTATGTTCATGGGAAGAATGTCTTGTTGTACACGCCATGTATGTATGAGTTTTCATGTATTTTATTATTAGACACCTTTCGGCCATACATACAACCTTTAGGAAAAATAGGCATTTGATTGAATTTGATGGTAGGATGGCTATACATGAGCTTGATGTTGTTGATACGAGTGAGGAAGATGCATATTTGATTGATAATGCATTGTTTGAGCATGATCCTTACTCCTCTTGTAAAGTATATGCCAATCCCTTGTTTGAACCTCTTGAGCATGTTGCGGCCTTGTTTGTTCTTGATGATGATGTTGATGCCTAAAACATGCATGATGGAGAGAAGAGAAAGGGTGGATTGTCCATCTCTTCACCTATGTTTTCTACTAAGTCTAGTCTTGTGGTAGCATGCAATGATTCATTGATGATGACTAGCTTAATATCCATGTTGGTGACTTGGGAAACACTTTTATGCATCATTTTCTTGTTTGATAACCCCCTTGTTCATCCATCATGTAGAGAACACAAGTTGGTGCTTGATGTGTCTCATGACTTCCTTGAGTATAAGATTCTTGTTGATTGTGTTTTTTGCTCATTGAAGTATGTCATGAACCATTATAAACTTTTGTTTCTTCTTGTCATGCATATTAGTGTGATTATGCTTTTATTCTTGACATATTGTTCACACTATGTTGTTTTTTGGAACCTTGCCATGTAGTCCTTCAAAGATTTGAGTTTTTGGTTCACTAACCCCTAATGAACTTCAAGTTTTTTGTGAATGTCTTTGAGTTGTAGGGTAATCGCACTCTTTATATTTGAGGATGAATCCTTTCTAAGATGGAGGGGATGATGTGAACCTAAATGGGATACTTGAAAGACAAACATGGGGGAGGCTTAAGGAGCAAGGTACCAATAAGATCCTAACTTCAAATAGCTGTAACTCTCTCATATAAAGTCCAAATGGGTGACTTCAAAAGGCTAAATTGTAGTTCTGGAGAAGATGAATCCAATGGCATCGGTCTCCCCCAATTTGAAGGTTTGTAGCTCCATGTGTAGCCGTTACAAGATCAGTGCATCAAGCTCTTTCACATCACTTAGCCTCTTTTTGGAGTTCTTTGGAGTCCGCCAACCCAAATGCTCCAAATAAAGGTAAATATGTATTAATTGGATAGTGTATGAAGATAAGGAACCAATGTAATAAATTTCACTCAATTTGGATTTCAAATGAAGTTTGGGGACTTAATTGAAGATTGCTCAGATGTCACTATCAACAGTGATCCCCTCCTGAAGAATGAAGCCAAAACACATTAAGAAGTGATTGAGACCAATTGTGAATGGTTCATACCTCTTCTAGATACCATCCTATCATACTTTAAAGATAATTCAAAAGTAATTTCATATTAGGATACTTTTGGTAATGCTTAGTTAGCTAAGTAGATTTAATTAGCCTAGTTAACTAGGGTTAACACCTAAGTATGAATGTAATGCTTAGTTAGTTGTTAAACCTAGGGCATGTTAGTGTTTTCAAGTGTAGGGCTGAATGTTTGGGATACCCTAGGGTATACATTGTAGCCGAAAAACACATTGAGAATTAGAACTCATACTTTGCAAGATTGAAAGAAGCTTTTGCTCTCTCTTACTTATCTAGGGTTCTCCTTCTACCTCCACTATCCAGCCCCTAAGTTCAATCCTTTTGGACCTAGGATCTAAATATGTATTGCTCCAACATCCATTTAGAGAGGTGCTAGATCCATCTCATCAACCATGGCATCAAAATCAAACCCAAAGATGCACAAAGCTAGGGTTTGAGCCACTTCTACCCCATCCATTATTCCTCTTTGATCCTCGGTTCATATGTTCTTCCTAACTTAATAAGAGGTTCATATAAAATATAATTTCATGATCTTCTCCAAAATCACTCTTCATCAACATTCAGCCTCCAATAAATTTTGTCACCCCCGTCCGTCGTGATCGCTTGTGCGGAAGCGTAACTTACTCTTTATTGCGGCTGGTGACGTCAGAACGGAGTCCATCAGAGTTTC
>JBBYHH010347576.1:0-12150 GCA_038382905.1 Daphne laureola | reverse complement strand
ATTTCAACTATATTTCCACACAATCCCCTGAAACGGAAAGACAACAGAATATCCAGATTTATCCACAACATCCAGAAAGTGTCTCCTGACACAACACCAGAAATTCGGCCATTTTTTCACTTAATTCAACAAAAATCCTTAAATTTTCGGATTTCATCCATTTTACACCCCAATAATTTTCTCTAACTTCCAATAATATTTTCTTGATTAAATCTCCATTTAATCAAAAAATTAACAACAAATCCGACATCTCACAATTTCATCAATCGATTAACAAACGGAATTTTTCACAACTTATTGTTTTAGAAAACAATAATACAATTGCAAAATCCCCAATTTTTACAATCACAGAAATCAGATATTTTTTGAAATTCCCAACAGATTCTTCAATTTATTACGTAGTGTAATAATTAGAGAAATTTGGACAAATGAGAAAAATGACGATTTCTCACCAATGGTCGCCGGAGGATGGCCCACACGCCGATGTCGTCAGAACCGCCGGAGAGTGGCCACACGCACTGCCGGTGCCGTCATCGGTGAACTCCCTCTGTCCGCATCGAACAGATCCGGTCCTCCAGCCGGTTGGTGAACAAAGGCGAAGACAGTGTCGCCGGAGACCCTCTAGCCACCGCCGTTCAGCCCCACCGTCGCGTGTCTCATCGGAGAACGCCCGACAGTCCTCCATCGTTGCTGATCCTGCTTGCTTCAGCGCTGCTCCTCCACCATCACGGTAGCGGATCAAGCCTCCGGTGGCCCTTGCCTCATCGCCGGCGTCCCACCGTCGCTCCGAGGCCGGCGGTCGCTCCACCCGTCCATCGCGACGGACTCGAGCTGGTGACGAAGAAGACGATGGACGGAGGAATCGGATCTCGGTTCTGATTCACCTCCGCCATCGCGACGCCGGAGATGCGTCAGTCAACGACCGGCTGTCCATGCTCCAGCTCACCGTCGATCGCCGGTTCGTCTCCGTCGCGCCGTGAGTAGGAGCAGCGAGGAACGAAGACCGGATCGAAAACCAGATCTTATTTCTTTTCTTTTTTTTTCTTTTCTCGTCTGATCCTGTTTTTTCGTTTATTTTTGTTTTATTCAGTTTTTTTCATTTTATCCGGTTTCTCTCCTTTTTTTATTATTAAAAAATACCTATTAATTACTAAATAAAAATTAATTACTAACCCACTCCACTTAAGTCAATTTTAAATCCCAAAAAGACCCAAAAATCATCAGCCTTAATGATTTAACATAAATGGACTTTTTATCCATTTTTTTGAGATGACAATTTAGCCATCCGAAACTGATTTTTGGTAAAATGATCCGGAATTCACAAAATGTCCCAAATTGCTTAAATCCCGCGGAATGAGCTTCAAATAAATTCTCGGGTCATGAGAATTTTCAGAAATTTATCCGTTTCTCCAAATTGACCAATTTACCCTTTTGAGGCCATTTTTTGTAAAATGGCCCGGTACTCATATTTTAATCTCCTGATGCGGAATAATTCAGAGATAAACCTCAACTCACTTCCCGAGACATGGAAAATATCATAAAACATGTCCTGCATGCTTGAAAAATAAAGTTCCGGTAATTATGAATTTTGCCTCTCGGCAATATTCTCAGATTTTCACTATTTTTCCTGTGGTGACTGTAATATTCTCCCCCCCCTTAGGACTCTTGGTCCTCCAAGAGTATCCTAAGCTTTAACATCAGAACCATTTCTGATCATTCTTACAGAAACTTGAACCGTAACCTAAGCGGTATGAAATGATTCCCGAGTTCTGTCTTCAGGAACGAGTCGTTTAGCAGAAACCTTGAACTAACTTCCAATTCAGAACAGCCACCGATACCTCATTGTGACGAAGTTCAGTGCTGTCGATTAACCTTCCCTATGTGGTTGACACCAGACCTTATAAATTCCCTTCGAACTAACCAACACCGAACTTACCAATATGGAACTTTCCAATACCGAATTTACCAATACAGAATTTACCCATACGTAACATGTGCATCTCAATATTAATTGGAGAACCATATCGTTACTAGCACGGATTCCATCCCTAACGGTTTCTAAACCCAAACTATCATCGAAACCTTCAACGATTACCAGACTGAACAGAGCAGATCAAAATAGATCGCCTGACTACTGTGGTACGGAACAGAACAGAATAAATCCCAACAGAATCGATCAAAATATATCACCTGTAGGTGCATAACAGAACACCCGATGGTGCGTAACAGAATACCCGTAGGTGTGTAACAGAATACAGAAGATCTTGACATATCACCCGAAGGTGCAGACAGAACGTACTATAGACGTCAGACCTTAGATCTTAGACAAACAGATTTCAAACTTTCAGACGAAGAGGACGTAGTCACATAGTGGCTAGGTAATACAGATACCTTGAAAAGGCAATACTGAATCGTGCTATACAATATGGGTCACTTCCAGACAGAATGGAAATCAAAACCCCACAAACTAACTCATACAAACGAATTTCAGTTTTTCCAAACAAACCTGTTCCAGCAGACCTCATGTCGGTCTAACATTTTTAATAAATTGTAAAGACATCCAAATCATGTTCTGTAAAATTTTTAATAAACTAGACGCATAGGGATATGCACAAAAAAATATTCAGCTCAAAATAGTCAGCCAATTGGTGCAGTTTATTCGTGCAAGATCGGTCACAAATACATATTTTCTCAAAACAGCATCATAAGAGATCTCGAAGTGTCGGAAAAACCAAACATATCACATTTACCTCGAAAGGTGTTATGTATTCATTCCAACATTGGCAAATTCGAGTTTCTCCCGTAAGCCCTAACCTTAACTTCTACGTACAGAGTATTACTAATCTGACGTATTACATATCCAGAATGTGAACTTCAGACTTGCCTTCGATGGCAACATCACTGGTGTAACGACTGTACTTATCGACAATCACGCACTTGCGCATCGTCATTACCTCAACTTATTTGGGATATACCCACTTGACTAAAATTAATACACACTTTCATAACATCATAGAATCAAACATGGAGGTCACCAACCGCTCTCCCGGTTGCGACCATACTTACTGAAAACCACTGTCATGTGGAACGTCAATCCTTTCTCGAAATAGTCATAGGACCATAATCCTCGAATCAACCTTCAAATTGGGCACGAGACCCTTAACCGAAAATTTATTTCGAACGATACTTCAAATACCTTGACGGTACAAAGATGACTAAACAGAATGTCCATGTCCATGTGTATGAACCTAGATTAATCTCCAGATGACGTGGGTGTTAAGAAGAACATAACTCTAAACTTCATGGCGGGAGGGGTGTACACTCGGTGTGTGAAATGACTGAAAAACTCCAATGTAGACTTAATGTTGCAGGTGCAACTCCAATTTTCCTGACTTGAGTGAAAACAGGCGATGCTTGCAAGTTTCCACCTGTACCAACTGTCAGTAAAAAAACTTTAGAAAATTTCACAGATGTCCAAATCTGATTCCGTAAATTTTCCATTAAACTAGACACATGAGGATATGCTCAAAACAATTTTCAGATTTAATATCCTTCTGAGTTAGTACAGTTTATTCGTACAACTTTGGCCAAATTCTGCTATGTTTCCGAAAAATAGTTTTGTGTCTAGTCCAGATTCAATTCGTATTCTAGGTTACGGGTCGGAATAAATCGTAGGAATTTAATCCAAAGTAGTAGACTTAGTTGGGAATCTCTCTGTAAGATTTCAAGTCTATTAGACCCTTATAGACTGAGCTAATCATAACAGACATAATCGCGCACCTTCTCGTTGACTAATTTTCCAACAATATTGACTTTCTCAAACTACCGTCTGTCAGGCGAGAGGGGTAGTTTAGACTACCTCACAGAGCCTAACGGAATCTCATCCTATGGATGTATCTCATTACATCCCAAGTCAATTGTCGGTTTTCTAATCCGGCAACCACAGACAGTACCGAGTCCTAAGACTATTCGGTACCCACTAACGTAAATCAAACTGATCTTAAGCGCCTCATTGGCCTTTGTCGTAATCCTATAATTATTTTGATGTCCTTAAGATGATGTAGAACGCATATGCTCTTTTTCAGATTGCCTTGTTGATTTGTGCGTGTTATCATCGCGGTTGGTTCCTCCGTCT
Source organism: Daphne laureola (assembly GCA_038382905.1). NCBI lineage: Eukaryota > Viridiplantae > Streptophyta > Magnoliopsida > Malvales > Thymelaeaceae > Daphne > Daphne laureola. The sequence goes on along the minus strand of JBBYHH010347576.1, from coordinate 8,015 downwards.
CAGTGTCCATGTAATTGTCCTTCGTGTGAGTTTCCTTGCCTCGGGTCCTTTTGTACATCCTATCTCATTTCACTTACTTCACTCCGAAGCCACGTGTTGTCGCGGTCGCCCATCTTAACACTTTTGTACTTATTGTCCTTCAGACAGAATTTTGACATTTCCATTGCCCATTCGCTTCCTTTACCGATCATATACATAAACTAGCACAGATAATGAAAACGGTAGTGCTACCATCATTTTGAAACTTACGTTCCCATAACTGGACTTAACTCACAAATCCAGATTCTTACTAAAAAAGGACCTAAGTCTTTTCATAACAGATGCTCTAAAATTCATAAATCCTAACAGATGGCAGAACAGAACACTTATGAATAAATCATAATTGTTACATTGGGTTCCTCATACTTTCACATAATTCCAGACAGATCAGGCCTCACTACCAGCGAGTAATTGCAAATAACCTGAAACTTAATAATAGAAAGAGCAAGACATAATGGTTATCTTAAAGAAGATAATAGTATTTCCTAATGGCTCTATAGTGCAGATGCAATGCATGGAGTTTTACTACTCAATCAGAAAAGGCAGAATTGAAATTCCGACCGAAGCTTTCCTACTTTCTTAATTTTAGATCCAGATGCCCATTTTCTAAATGGACAAGTCTGTCATGATTTTCCAACCTTCCTAGATAAGAACGATGATTTAGCTATGTCAAGTGTGTTTACACCGGCCGCCCATTGTCCCACCTTCGGTTCCAAGATGGTTCTCACAAAGAGGGGGCCCACCTCATCACTGAACCATCCTGGACAGGATCGATGGATTAGAGGGCTTGCCTGCCTAAACATACCTAACATAAACCAGCTCTGATACCAAATTGGCACCACCACCCCCGTTCCTGGCACTGCGGAAGCATACGATTGAGAAAATTGAAGTCTGAATTGGGGGATCGGGCGGTGGTCGGTGATGCGGTACACTTAACTTGATTTGGCGGTCCCAAAACCCGAGCCTAAAAATTTCTTTCCTAAACTGCAGTGGGAAATCGCACAAACAGATAATATATAGAAATAATCTTGAGATCAGCTCAACTCAGATGCACCAAAAAGGAGTCTCACCCACTTGGCTGGGCAAGAACTCCCCGAGAAATTAAAGTATACAAAATTACAGATCAGAACATACCAGATCATGTAATGAATACCTATATGCATCTTATGCCTACAGAGCCCAGAATACCATACTATACTGCTGCTGCTGCTATTTATTACAAAACAGAAATGTTAAACCATTAATCCAGAATTAATCATGTTGACAAAAAAAAAAAAAATTAAACTGACAACTAAACAAATCCTCCGACTAGACTAACCCCCGTTTCAGAATCAAAAACGGAATACTCTTTTAGGGAGTCATGTACCTTAGTACCAGAACTCACAGAATGACCAGGCAGAACTACTCTGTGGTCGGGAGATAGATGCTCCTGAAAAGTATAAGTTTATTAGGGGCGTGAGTCCTTGGGAGGTACTCAGTAAGGGGGTAGGCGCAGATAACGGGGGAAAAATATTTAAAAATCATTTTGCCTGCAGAAAAGGGTCAGTATGCAGTGTACTAGTAGATATACAATCCTAGATATGTCAGGAATATGATATGCAAATGTCATGATATGCAATACAGATAACAGAGGTCCCGTCGGACATGTTTATTGCGCTCCCATACGGAGGGTCAAATACCGCTCCAATTATTTTCAGATAATCCCACAAATGATAGAACCCGCAGTGGCTTATTAGGCTCACTGACATAAAGGTCACAAATGCATGGTACCAGCGAAGGGGTGTACGGCCCAAAAAAAAACTGTCATAGTCACAAAGTGACAAATATCCAAATAAGCAGAAGTTGATCCGTTATCGATCAATGACACGAAATACTCCGATATGATAAAAATCCTGCAAACCGTTACCCTACCATGTGACTAGCCCCGGGAGCCACTAGGCTCCACCCTCGACCCAATAAGTTATTTTAGTCAATTAATCAATTGGTGCATTATTTATTTTTTGGCTCAATTATAGTTTACTCCCCTGTACTATTTTGACTTATTCTGTTTGGTCTCTGAATTCTGACTCAGAACTACTCAATCCCCAAACTATTGAATTCTAGACACTTTAATCCAATAAGTCAAAAACTCGTTCCAAGTGACATAACGACGTTAAATTTATAACGGTTTAATGCCCTTTTTGAAAGATTTTAAAGTTTTGAATATTAATATACAAATATTCATACTTCGGGATAAATAAATAAGTAAAATTTTGTAACCATGTCTCGCTTTACCTGCTCTTCTGCTCCGACCTTTACCAGTAAGTCATCACAATTTTACCAAAATATCCAGATTCAACTCATCCTCACTTTCACCATATCTAAGAGCACAGATTGATTATGCACTTCTCTTCCTTCAACTTGAATCTCTCAGCATGCCCTAAAATCATTTTGATAGCACCAAAACCAGAGAATGTACAGTAAAATGACTATAACTATAACTTAAATATGTTACTCAATAATTCATTTTATAATGAGAATTTGATCTAAATAAAAAAAAAATTCTACCCCAATCCAAACATAGAATATGATTCTTAAAATGTTATGGATGTGTTGTTTTTTAAACTTTTGACAACAAATTAATGTTGACAACAATATTTTTTTAATTAGAGATAAATGTTAATTTTTTTCTATGATTTGTGAACAAAAGAAATAAAATTCTTTCTTAAAAAAAAGAGTTAATATTTATGAAACTAAAACTCCACCTAGATTCATAAGAAAAAAAAACTCCATCTAAAAGTAGTCACACTTAAAAAGATAAGGTGGAACAAATTATAAGAAATGAATATTGTCTCTAATTCGTGAATCATGTCAATTTTTTTTGCGATTACGTATATTATTTTAGTAAGAAATTGCAAAGAAAATTTGAAGTTTTTTAAATTGATATTGAAGTTTGTGAGAGGAAAAGATTGGTGAAAAAGAAAACTGATTTGCCTTTTTCTCTTTTTCTTTTTTATTGTTTGTGAAAGACTAAATTCGTATGTTAAAGACTTGAATGTTAGATTTTGATATCTTTTAATATGTACTTTTACGATAATTTAGACATTCAAATGACTTTTAATGTGTATATAATTTTTTTTCTTTCTTTTGATTAACTCGTTTAAATTTTATTTTTCAAATTACATTACTAAATCAGAATAATATTTTCAGTTTCTCGCCATCTCTAATCTTGAATCCTGACTTCGCCACTATTTTGGTGAAGACTATTGCGGCGTCGTCACAGCAAGAGACACCCTCGTGGCATTCAATTGACAAAGTCTGTCCGGCGATGGCCTTCATCATGTAATGCATTTGATATTTTATCCCTAAAACCAAACAAGTTAATCGGGAAGAGGGACGAAGGTAGTTGGGTGTGGTAGAGGTCAATTAGATAGAAAGTTTAGGATTGTTATGTATAGATTGGAAAACTCCTAGAACTAAAATTAATATTTTTCTTTAGGTCAATTAACATTAAAATAATTAAAGGAGTAAATTGTTTAACGGTATATAATTTAGGGACCGAGTCACAACAGATCAAAATCTAAGGACTAAACAGAACGAGTCGAAATAATACAGGAGAGTAAACTATATAATTAAGCCTTAATTTTTTAATAATATTTATATATATATAAATTTAAAACTGTCTTATTCAGTCTTATGAAATAATTATAAGTTACATTTTAAATTTATTTGGAGATACAAAGAAGTTTACTAACTATAAACCAGATAATTTAGTCAAAAAGCCCTAACAAAAGTATTTATTTTCTTGTTTTTTTTTAATACGATGAGTTCTGTTTAATGCGGGAAAACAAATAGTGACATGGAGGACGGGAGAGATTTAGGTACTCATTGGGAGTACCCATAGAAAGACTTTTAACAAATAAGATTTTCATACTTGAAGAACAACATGGAGTACACTTTGCTTTAAGGTTAAGATATCTATGGTCTAAAAAGCAAACTTTACCGGAAAAAAAACCTATGCTCTTCTCCAAGCGCCGTCGGGTCGTTTCTCGATAGCTTTCCCCTCTGCCGCTACCCATTTTTTCTCCCGGCCCGAGGCGTCATCGCCGGCATTCGTAGAGCTCGGGCTATTCGAGGCACTATCTTCGCTTTTTTGAGTTGTGTTATGTTGTTCTGCCTCTGATTCGTAGTGGCTGGGCTCGATCCAAGCTCCTAGTGTTGTTCCGATCTGGTCCTCTGGCGATGGGCATGTGGTGGAGGAGCAACGTCGGTTGCCGCTCTCTCCCAGGCGCTATCGATGCCGGAGTCGTCTCGGCTTATTTGTACATTTCCCTTCTTCAGCCTGCGCCGATCCTCTGTCTGGGTCAAGGGATGGTGACCGGCGATCGCCGGGATCTATCTCTGCGAGCCATGTGCCCTGGGTTTTGTTTGGAGGTTCAAAATCTGGTGCATTGGGGGAGGTTCTTAAAGATGATCGGGCACTCTCACATGACCGGTTGCTGGTTTCTGTTCTGGCTCGCGTCTGGTGCTGGTCCGGGCGAGATCCGATGTGGGTCAGTCAGGAAGCCACAATCTGACGTGCTCTGTTGGACGGCTCTGTCCAGCGTGTGTCATCGGTTTTTTTGCTTGGGCTGGCCCAGAACGATCAATGGTTATGTCTGGTTCGATTGATATAGTGGGTTTCGTGGATGTTAATTGCAGATTTTTATGTGGTGGGCGGAGACCGGAAGAGGACTTGTCTTGGTCCTGTGAAGGTGGTGATGTTGGAAGGGAAAATTTCTGGTATGGCAGGGCTGAGGATTATCTTGCCCTGTCTGTGGGGATGATGTTGTTGGATCCGGGTGGACGGGGCTCCGGATCTTCCCTGTCCGTCGGTGTCTGGAGCATGAGTGTCGTACTGATCCTGACTAGTGAGTTCTGGTTGATGGACTGCTGGTTGTAGACACGTCTTTGGTTCCTCTTTTGCAGGTGGGAGTTACTTCCGAGCTTTGTGATCGTTGTCCGTGCAAGGATGAGACATCGCTTAGCTCCCAATTTTGTTGGGAGCTTATTAGATGTATGTGCATGTTTTGAAGATGTTGTATACGGGCACATCTTTAAAATCCCTAAGTGGATTAGTGTAGCTCACTGGTGGTTTTGTCTGATGTTGATCGTTCCTTGGCGTGTTGTGCAGTCCCCTCGTTTCGTCCCGGCTAGCTGGTTACTTCAGATGTTGTCCTTGTAGGGACGACGTTACTATCTTTCATCTTTATGTTCTTTAGCTAATTTCCTTTATTTCATGTTCCTTTTCATTATGCTTTTATTCAGCACTTTATGGTTTTACGTTTGTTTGTACTACCTTATAGCCTTAAGCTATTTGGTCCTTAGTCCCGCTTATGCTCATCTCAGGTTAAGAGCATTGTTATTATTCAGGGTTTTGTCCCTGCTTAGGTTGTTCTCGACATCAGCCGTTTGACATTGAATGAAATCATTCCCTTTAAAAAAAATTAAGTTCAAAAACCTTACAAGTTATATACTATGTGTTAGTGTATTATCTGGTGGCTGTGGACCATAGGAGACGTTATTACCGAGTTATCGCGATATGGTTATTCGTCATTAGGTAAAGGGTTTAACTTTCTTAATATGCGTATAAGGTTTCCTTCATGCATATTAGGCTAGTTAATGGCTAGTACTCGAGTCGAGGGTGAGGCCCAGTGACTCCCGGGACTAGCTACATGGTACGGTTAACGGATGCAGGGTTTTAAACTCAGCAGAACCGATGTTCGGATCGAGATGTCCTCTGATCCCGACAGATCATGGAGTTGACTGGGATACATATGGGTCTTTTAAGACCTCACGACAGTTATAAAGGGGATGTACACCCCACACTGGTACCATGCGAAAGATAGTTTCAACCCCGATAGTGTTATGGGCTTGATGCCATCTGGGGCTGTTGATTGTGGGAACCCATGCAGGCCAGCAAGCTGCCGGGGGATTATTCTACCACTACTATCCTTCGAGATAGGTTTGTGATGACATCCGACGGAACATACTGTATTGCATATCATATCATTTGCACATCATTAAGCCTATGATATTAGGTTGTATGAACTGTTTAGTACATTGCACGCTAACCCTTTATGGAGGTGGTTTTCAAAGGAAAACCGTGATCCTTACTTACTCTCTTACTGAGTACCTCTCGAGGATTCATCCCCCATTATATACATATTTTTCAGGAGACCCTGGTAAACGACCCGCGGAGTGGATCCGCCTGATCATATTGTGATTTTGATACAAGAGGTATAGTACTACTTTAAAGGTAGCAACGTTTGATTCAGTTATGGAGGTAGTCTCGATTGAGATGCATGTAGTATTTATATATATATATATATATATATAGGCGAGCACGATTATGGTTTTACTAACCATTTGACTTTCCTGTTTGTGATTAGCAGCAAGAGCAGTATCTTGTGTGATCGTCGGAGTCTTGATGACCCAATCACGCAAGCATAGTGAGTATTCTATTACGGCTTAATTTGGGCTCTGTAGACGTAGTATGCATACGTAGTTAGACAACATTATTCATTTTGCTGATTTTTATATTTTTACTTTCTCGGGGAGTACTTGCCCAGTGCGATGGGCATGGCTCATTTCTGGTGTATCTGGTGTTGAGCAGAGCTCAATGTTATATATTGTCTGGTCGTGCAATTTTCTGTATAACCACTAATGTTTTTCGGGTGCAGGTTTAGGCATTATTAGAAATGTCGTAAAAACTTGCAACACGTTAAGCAATTAGAATTAAGTAACAAAGTAGAAAAAAAAATTAGGGCCGAGTTTTTGCATCAACAAAACTAATATGGGTTTTTACCCCGACGTTGCCACCGTCGCACGCCACCGCACTGAATACCTCTCATGCTTCCGCAGTTGTAGCTAGGGATGGGGGTGGTGGTGACAATCATCCTAACCACACTTTAGAACCATCATTTCATCTCATTTCTTCATTAATCAAGAAATCACAAAAATGCCCAATTTATTCATTCTTGAAAATTCGATTCTAACTTAGAATGAAGAAATTGATGACTGATAGGCCCAAACCAAGTTTCTAAGGCCCAAAGTGCGCCTATAGACCCAAAAAAGCATGCAAGGACGCTTGAGTAGCAACCCAGGAAAAGGGGCCAATTGAAAATGGTTGAAGGTACCATACCCGAACGCATACATCCATAAATTGCGGTCATGCCCTCAGCACATTACGACCTGATGCCTTGCATTCAGAATACATTTGCCACCTGTTCTCTAACACCTGCCACCCCTTTCCTGTCAAAGTATTACAGATGTGTCACTCTATTAGACAATACTATATAAGTCTACCTCATTCCATCATTTAAGGTAACTATTCATGATAGCCAAGCTCTGGAACATTCTCTCCACCCTCTATACTGACTTAAGCATCAGAGGACCCTCCATCGGGCAAAACTTCGGCATGGTCTATAGATTCTGTTACGTCTCGCAGGTTAAACTACCAAGCTATGAAGGTAGAGGTGAACGTAGTCAAGACCAGGAGTAAGAAGCTCAATAGCATGGTGGTCCTCATCGAAGAGCTGCCACCAAATGCCACTATCTATGGGCTTGGCGGCGACCCCCAGAAGAATGCCGATGTCCAAAGGTTGGAGCGGTCCCCCGTCCCCATGAAACCGCACTCATAGATGAGAAACATCACACTAGAGGGACGTTAGACCCAGAGTACGCTGAGAGTACTGCTAAGGGAACACCCCCGGACCCATCCGTGGAGGGCACCAGCCTCTGGGCATCCTCAAACCTTGATAGGAGCAACTTCAGGGAAGGATAGGATATTCCAGACCAACCCGTGATCAGGATGATCAGAATGGTCCTTGCAGAGGAGCGACAAAACAGAAGAAGGTGACCGGGCCATTCTTGAAACAGAAGTACGACTTCACATTCAGGAAGTAGGCCCCGAGTTGAACGAGCCTGAACCCCTAGCGTTGAGCTCATCCAACCAC
>JBBYHH010347465.1:0-12150 GCA_038382905.1 Daphne laureola | reverse complement strand
ATGCTTGTCCGAATTGTGTTCGAAAATTAGGGGCAATATGGTAATTTCGAATTTGTGGAATATGGAATGGAATTTGACGTTAAACTATTAATTGGATTATTCTAAAAAAAATTTATAACTATAGTTATCCATGATTTTCCATGGTTGGCTGAATTCGTATTGTCTGAAATAAGGCCGGAATACAGATCGTTAGGAAAAGATGGTAATTGATGGAATATTATATCAGAAGATAGTTTCTGGAATGAAATATGATCAGATGAATGTGGATTATGTTTCTGGATGTTGTATGGATGTTTAGTTATCTTTTCATTTCAGGGGGGTTGTATAGAAATGTTGTCGAAATACTGCGGTATTTTTTAGTCGATCGGATTGTTGCGGGAAAGCACAAAACAGGTCACGGTTTGTCATCTAAGGGCTCAACCTTCATATATATGCATTTTATGCGGTATAGGTTGGTTGAAGCTAGTCATGGACTGGTGGTGGGGCTCTTGACTAGTTCCATGGTAGGGGTAAGGGTAGAGGTGTGCAGGTACCACGGATACGGGACTTACAGCTCCCTTATGATGATGCATGGCGATGCAGAGCGATCGATACGGATGTTCCAGGTCTGGGATCATGTTCAGCATGATTATCCCATGGAAACCTGATGATGGATAGGGATGTACCGGTCACCACCAGCGTGATCCACTACGGTAGACCGATGATGATGGTTAGGGGGAATGTATGTCGCGCGCTAGTACTATGCGCTATGATGACTCCCCCAGGTTGTTGAAAACAACATGGGGAGGTCATTGTATGGATATGGATGATGCATTGCATATCATACTCATGATTATTATAGGATGCATAGTATAGTGCATACTGTTCATGTTAACATTGTCATTGCAGATTATGACTGAAGACCCCTTTTACTTCTACCTAAGCCCTTACTGAGTTCTCTCGGGAACTCACCCCTTATATTTCTATACTTTTCAGGAGCGTCAGGTTCTGGGGCCGCGGTGTAGAATCCTGCTTGGCCATTATAGTGATGTTGTACCAAGGTACAAAGTTAGCTCCTATGATGATGTTGTGATTTATGTTATAGGATTAGGGGTGATTCTCGGTAGAGAAATGATTATGTTATGGAATTTATGGATGAGCACCTTTATGTATGGACTAATGGTTAACACATGTCTTTGATGTGTAGTTGCAACAGCAACAGTGTCAGGTGGAGATCGTCAAAATCTTATAGATTCGACTCCCTGATCATAGTGATTGCTTTATTTTGGTAAAGCAGACTCTGTAGATGTAGATTGCATTATACATGTAGCACAGACAATCATGTTTTGAATGTTCATATGAAATGAATAATTGCTTATTTTTGGATGATATATATATATACATGATGATATGAGAAGAATTTCAAAATTCAAGTTTACTTTTTTTGAGGGAGTACTTGGCGGAGACAGTCTCATTTCGGTGTATCTGGCCTGAGCGAAGCTCAGTATATTCTGTGTATTGTGAATTTTGCAAATGCAGGAAACAAACCGGATGATGCTATTTTTCAGAAAAACTACAGAAGTTAGTCCAACTTCACTGAATAAACTGTACTAATTGGCTTTGTGGAAAATTCTGAAATGTTTTTTGATTGTATCCCTATGTGTCTATGTTCTGGAAAAAAATTCAAAACTCAATTTGGAAATCTATGGAATTTATTAAAATGTTTAACTGACAGGAGGTAAATCTGGAAACAGAATTATGCACTGCTAGAAATGTGATCCAGGGCTCGGGTTATGGATTTCAACCCACCTTATTGCTGCTGATTACAGGATAAGAGACTGTTACCGCCGCCCTTCCAGCCCTGTGTCCGCTTTTGCTTCCGTCGGGTCGTGTATGGAGTGGGTGGTAACAAGATCATTGTTAGATAGGTGGTGGAGTCTATGACTGGTTCCATGGTAGAAATAGAGGTGTGCAGTTACATGAGGAGTGCAATAGTTTTGTGCATCTTCATGACCACCGAACCCAATGATTGCGATGTGATGTGTCATGGTTCATGAATCTTTGTGACCCCGAACCAAGTGGGTGCGACATAACATGTCATGGTTCCATGAGTCTGTGTGACCACCGAACCCAGTGTATATGACACGGTTTATCTAATGTGATGTGATGGTTTCGTGCATCTGAACAACCATTGAACCTTATGTGTGTGATATGATGGTTTCGTGTGGCTACGTGACCACCAAACCTTTATGTGTGTGATTGTGATGTGATTCTGCTATTAGAGCGATGATGACGGTTATAAAGGGTCTTAGGCCCTCGCTGGTACCATGCGACTGTGTGTGATTATGTGAAGATGTGACACTCCCAGTGGTATGAAAGAGGATCACGGAACGCCATCGTCATGTGTGCATTGCATGCATGCATTCATATGCACCAAATTTATGTATGACCATGCATTAGTATACTGCATCCTGTCATACTAACATTGTCTTTGCAGGTAAATCATGAAGAAAACCCTTATTTCTACCTAAACCCTTACTGAGTTCTCTCGCGAACTCACCCCCTTACTCTTATATATATATTTCAGGAGCTTCAGGTTTTGGCCCCGCAGAGTAGTTCCCCGCTTGGCCATATTGTATTTTGTACCTCAAGTATATTTAGCTCCTCAAGTGATTGTACATTGTGAAGTGTGATAATGGGTAATTGGGAGTGAACCGATGAGACAAGATAGGAGCGATAATGGAAGTGTTTATGAAAGTGAAAAGTGTGGGAAGCAATAGCATAAAAGTGAAAGTGGGATATTGACATTGATCATGGATTTGTCTGATCGAGTACATTGTAAATGTTACTAATGGCTAACCTTATGGTTTGTTAAGCAGCTAGCAGTAGCAGCAGCAATTATGTCAGGCTCTCTGTCAGATACTAGTTGACCCGACAACCCGGACATTGTATATATATCCTAATAGCTATGCTAGGAAAGCTCTGTAGCGTAGTATGCACGATCATGTGGACTTGGAATTCTGTATCAAGTATGTTCATGTAGTAGTTTGTGAACAAATGATGTGAAATATGTTGAAATACATGTTATGAATGTTTTTTTTATCGGGAAGTGCTTGCCTAAGGCAGCCTTCTTTCGGAGTACCTGGCCTGAGTGGAGCTCAGTATATTTGTATTTGTTGTGAAGTTTGGAAATACATGTACAAGGAAAGAGGAAATCAGAAGTCCTGGTTGGATTGAAAGCATAAATAGCGACCTGAAAGTGGTTTAAACCCACATTGGTGCTACATATACAGAAAGTGTGTTAGTCATCGCCGCCCTTCTGGCCCCGCGTCCGCTTCCCGTCGGGTCGTGCAGGGAGGGGGTGGTGATAAGAAGAGGCACGATCTTGAGGATCTAAGAGGTTACGTTCTTGAGCTAGAGAGATCTCTTACATCGGAGAGGAGTGTCTGTGAGTTTTTACAAACAGAGCTAGACAACTACATGGCCAGGGCAGAAGGTTTACATAAAGAGAAAGAGGAGCTCGAGCACAGAGCGGTGGCGGCCAAAACGTTGTCAGAGTCCTTGAGCCAAGTTCTGGCCAAGGAGAAGACAATGCATCATGAGACCACCAAGGCTCTCCTTGAGTCCAAGTTGTTGCTGTCTGGCAGAGAATCCACCATCAGTGCCCAGACTTTGAGGGGTGAGAATGCTAAGAGGGCCCTAGCTACTACTGAGAAGACCCTGCAAATGGCAATAGAGATTGGGATCAAGGAATTTGATTCCTTTTGGACCTTGAAGAGTTGTTGGGGATCCCACCCTACAATGCTAAGGGTGCTAGGAAAAACATCACCTTATGGATCCCAATTCACCAAAGAACAGAAAAGGTGAAAGAGGCAGTCGAAAGCCTTCAAACCTAGGCCTCGATGCCCGTGGTAATGGCGCACTATAAAGAGGGTTTTCTCCAATGTCGTTACCAACCTGAAAAGGCTTTCCCTTAACAGAACTTTGACTTCTTAGATGGGTCGATGATTTATGACTTTCCCCCACGGTGATAGTGAATTCAGGAAGGGAAGGAACGAAGATGTCGGAAGTTTGGTACGAGAACTTTCCCAATGACCTAGAAGAGGAAGCCTCTATCGAGGCGGATAAAGGGGTTGAGGTCATGGAGGTTGCCCCTGACTCTGCCATGAAGGAAGGGAACCTCGTTGATGGGGCTTCGAAGGCCGTTGATGAGCCTGTAGATATAGGGCATACTCCTGATGGAGCCATAGTTGTAGATGGGGGAGGCCCCAAGACTGATGTGGTGGCCCCCCCAAGGATACTTGTACTCAAAAAACGTTTATCCAATGCAATGTTTCCATATTAATTTCCTATCCATTGTATTAATTTATCCGGCTTAGAATATGGGGGCTTAGTAGCTCGCTAGTGTTAGGCCAGTAACTTTGAGATCCCAGTTTCTTTAAGATGAATGACTGAGAGGTATAACCTTAGTAGGTGTACCCTATAATCAATAGTTCTTCAACCTTAATAGGTGTAGACCGAAACTATTTAATCTTATTAGGTGTAGGTTGATAATGAGAGGCAACGCATATAAGAATTAAGATAAAAAAAAATTGGAATGTTTTTTGTAAATTTCCACGTAATAGGGACGCAAGACATCTACGTGAAAATTCCTCTCTCATACTTGCCCATCACTATCTTTAATTTTGAAGACCCCTGGTCAAACCTACTTGTGAATTATGTAGGGTCCCAACTAGTTTAGGCGAAGCACACCATGGCTTATGTTCCTACCATCGAGCTCAGATTTGATCAGTACTAGCGTTTCTTCAATCAACTGATTGGGGCAAACCCTTGCATTATCGGTAAGTTTGATGCGCTATTTGAAAGCTAGCATACGGAGCCTAGAACTCTCCTAGAGATCCTCAATGAGGTCAAGTTGTTCCCTGAGGCCTTTTTTTTTATATGGAGCATCGAAGCTAAGTACGGTGAGAATGTCAGCCTCGATAGGCAAGGGAGCATCTGTCCCTTAAACTAGGGAGAAAGGGTTCTCCCTCAATGGTGGTTGAGTAGTGGTGTGATAGTCCTATAGGACACTTGGTAGTTCATCTTGCCATCGCATCTTAGGGTCTTCTAGCCACTTTTTAAGACCCTCTTTTAGGGACCGATTGGTCACCTCGACTTGTTCATTGGACTGGGTGTGAGTGACGGGGGCGTAACACATTTTGATCTCGAGTTCCACTTCCCAAGCCTACATTTTGATGCTACCCAATTAGGGCCCATTGTCAATGATGATCGCTTGGTGGCATCTTTATCTACCAAGAATATTCTTCTAGAGGAAGGCGATGATTCTGTCAGTGGTGATTGTAGGAAGTGGCACAACCTCGATCCACTTGGTAAATAAATCAACCGTAATGACGTAGTACTGATATTGCCCCCGACTCCTGGGGAGGGGGCCAATGAGGTCTAATTCCCAAAGGTCAAATCAGATCAGATATGTGAGGGAAGGTGACTTTGTCGAGGGAAAATGTTGGACTCGTGCATTGACCTGAGATGTGTGCCACTTTTTGACTAACTCTGCGACATCACGTTTGATAGTTCTCCAATAACATCCTTGTCGAAGGCACTTTTGAGCCACTAAGTTGGGCCTAATGTGTGCCTCACAGACTCCTTGGCGGATTTCCCTAAGGACCTTGGCTGCTTCAGCCAGGGACAAACATCATTGTAATGGGGCAGAAAACCCCTAGTGCCAAAGTTCTCTATTACGAATGGTGAATCTCGAGGAGTGCTTCCTTATTCCTTTTTGTTCTGATGGTGATCCAGTCGTGGTCCCTGTCAATAAGTATTTCAAGATTGGCTTCCTACAATTTAGCTCAGGGGCTTCATCATGCGCACTTCATGTGATATGATGTATTGACGGGGTTACCAAGGTTTCTCTGAGGGCCTGGTACCTCCCTATCGATAGTTTATCGGCATGATCAATTTGTGCCCGAGGTATCTTGATTACTTTGAGGTATTCAAATTTAGCCTCCAAGGGTTTAACGAGGGCTAAGTACCTGACCAGCATTGGATCCTTACATTCCGATGTTCCTGTCACCTTCATGACCACCAGTTGGGATTCGTGTACCGCCAGCCTCTGCATGCCAGCCCTTTTTGCTAGCTTGAGACCAGCAATCAGAGCCTCTTATTCAACCAGATTATTTTTCATCGGGAATTGGAAGCATACTTGTAGTGATGCTTCCATCTCGAGATGTCCTTTCAAATATACCCCTCCTCTCGGTGACCCCATCCGCAAGGCCCCATCAACGTACATGTTCCATTCAGGAGGTTTGGTCTCCGCTTGCTCAGTTGTGACAACACTTTCTTATTGAGGAGAAGTAGTGAATTCAATCATAAAGGCATCTAAGGCCTGGGCTTTTATGGCCCTTCGGGGTTCGAATGTGAGATCGAACTGCTCAAGCTTTATACACCAATTTCGCAACAGTCATAGGTGTTCTAGTTTTCTCAAGATATTATTTATTGGGAATTTTTTTCAAACTATGATGGGATGTCCCTGAAAATAGAGTCTCAATTTCCAGGATATGATTATGATGGCTAGAACGGCCCTCTGTACAGCAGGGTAATTTCCTTCGCCACCCCATAAAGTATGGCTGGTGTAGTACACAGGCTATTAGAGATAACCTTCTTCTTTGACAAGGACCGAGCAGACGACACTACTGGTGGTGGAGAGATATATGATCAAGGGGTCACTTATGATAACAACCTTGTAGTAGTATCACAAAGCTCTCAAACTCGAATCAAAGGCAGGGGCATATGATGGGGTGTTCCATCCATAAGGACCTCATGCACACTTGGTGAAGGAAACCCTTAAAAGAATGCTAGACTTGGAAGAATATGTTTCTAGGACCTTTCACCTATGTTGAGATGAACAACCCTAGAAATAATCTTTGAGACTCAAGATTGAGGCCCAAGAGCTGAGATGAAGGTAGCAAATAATGAGAACCCAAGACAACTTCTCACAAAGAATATATGCATTTAAATGAGTTCTAAGGCTCAAAATGAGCTACAACTTGTTTATATCTCTCAACATGTTGAGAAATACATTAAGGGTAGTCTAGTAATTGCTAAAATAAGGATAAGGATGATAACTAATTAACTTGCTTACAAATATAGTAAAAGAAACAATTTAAGTAATAAAAGATGTCTTCTGCCGAGCTTGGGTGAGGGCTTTTGCAAGAGGGTGCTCCAAAGGGAGGTGAAGGTGGTCAGGGTCACACCTTGTATGATCAATTCTTGAGAAGCTTCAGGAGGGTGGTACATGGGCTCACGTGAGGTTACGTTAAGGCGTGCAAGAAGGGTTGTTCCATGTGTTGAAGTTATTGGGTGCGTGGGTGGCGTAACATGGCCTTGCGCAAGGATGGGGGTCACACCGGAGGTTCATGCAGAGGGTTGCATTGGGGGTCACGCAAAATTCCTTGCGTGGTTTGCTCCATGAACCTTGGACCAGGGTCACACCAACTAAATGTCCATCCATGGGGGTCGCGCCATCTTCAGCCCCTTTGCCAAAATGCTCTACTTGAGTAATTGTGCAACCCTTGGGGGCTTTTTGGTCCTCCAACTTGCTTTCTTGCACTCCAACCCTCTGAAATGTTGCTTCCCATCCTTGAAGTTCTTCTCCTTGCTCAATCTTGGATGCCATGGCTCCCATGAATGCATTTAAGTGTTGTTGAGCCTTCTTTGCCCTTGCTCTAGTCATGGGTTCTCCAGGGCCTTGCAATGGATCTACACTTGAATTGGTGGCTTGAGTGACTTGAAGTTGGTCTTGTGATCTTGGCTCCTTATCATCCCCTCCATCTTGAAAAGAATCCGTCCTTGGATTCATATCGTCTGCATCACCTACAAAGGGAGAAAGATGACAAGTATTAAAAGTTGCATGGACATTGTATTTATCACCAGGTAAGGCTAAAACATAAGCATTATCAGAAAACTTGTTTGTAATCTGAAATGGACCGTCTCCTCTTGGTGATAGCTTGTTCTTCCTTTCTTGAGGGAACCTCTCTTTCCTCAAGTGCAACCAAACCCAATCTCCTACTTCAAAGGAGATAACCTTCCTCCCTTGGTTTGCTCTTCTAGCAAAGGATGTATTGGCTTTGTCAATTTTCTTGTAACTCCTTCATTGCCTTTACCTTTGCCTTCTTTCCACCTGAAATGTCAGCAAAATCTGAAAGAGGCAATGCAATCAAGTCCAAAGGGGTTAGAGGGTTAAAGTCATACACAATCTCAAATGGACTATGACAAGTAGTTGAACGAAAACTCCTATTATATGAAAATTCTACATGCGGCAAACATTGTTCCCATTCTTTCAAGTTCTTCTTCAACAATGTTCTCAAGATGGTAGTTAGTGTTCTATTTGTAACTTTAGTTTGACCATTGATGGCCAATAGGCCCAAACTAAGTCATTTAGGCACTGGTTGGGCCAACTAGACCAAAAAAGCCCATAGAGATGATTAAGCCAGCAACCCAGGAAATGGGGCCCATTAAAAACGACCGAAGACATCATACCCGAACACACAAACATGCAAACTGAGGTCATGCCCTAAGAACATGGATGCCTGATGGCCAGCCTCCTGGATATTTTTGCCATGTGTCCACTGACACAAATCGCCACTTTCTTACCAAATATTATGAATATGCCACTCTATTAGACAAGACTATATAAGACCACATCATTCCTTCATTTGAGATAACATTTCACTCTGCCCAAGGTCTAGCATATTCTCTTTACTCACTCATTATACTGACTTAAGCATTAGATGACCCACCGCTAGGCAAAACTCTGATGCGGTCTACATATTTTGTTTCTTGGACAGGTTGACCTAGCCTATCAAGGGAATGGAGATTAATGTGACTAAAACCAGGGGGCCGAAACTGAAGAGTTTGGTAATGCCCACCGAAGGATCACCACCAAATGGCACCGTCTATGGGAATGACGGAGACCTCCAGGATAATGCTAACCATCAAAGGTTGGTGGGGCCCACCCGTTCTTGCAAAACACTGCTTGAAGGTTCATCAGATTTGGAATACACTAGAAGCACAACCAATGGGACACCCACTGGTCCAACCAATGAAGGAACCAGTCTCAAAGCATCTTTGATCCTTTATAGGAGTAATTTCAGGGAAACATCGAATCTACCGGAACTAGCTATGATTAGGATGATCAGGATGGTCCTAGTTAAAGAAAGGCAGAGCAGACACCAAAGGATGGGACATTCCTAAAACTGAACTACAATCTCGCACTCCAACATCGGGCTTGGCGTGGAAAGGGCTTGAACTCCTAACATGGGACTCTTTCACCGATGTTACTCAAGAGAGACAGAGATCCAAATATCCGGATCACCCAGGACTTTAAGAACCCAAGATCATTTCTCGACACATGAATGTCTAGTCAAGGAAGATCCAAGGGATAATGTCATCAGATAAATGATGAGAAGGCTGGAGGAAGTAGAAAGGGACCCAAAAAGGATATCAGAAGTAAGGTCTTGGGGTCCCTGAAATGAAGAAGGTCCATTCATTCGCCGAATCCCGGAAAGCCTAATGCCAAGATTTTTTTCTATGCCACACCTATTAAAGATTTACCACGGTACGGGGGACCCGGATGCATTCATCAGAAAGTATAAGAGAGCATTGGAACTGAACAGAGCAGATGAAGTCGCCTTATGCAAGTGTCTCGAAGTAGCGCTCGGAGGACCGGCCTTGAGCTGGTACAATGTTTTTTCACCAGACGTAATTACTTTGATCGGATAGCTCTCTACCAAATTCACTACCCACTTCATCAGGAGCAAGGATCAGTGAAGCGGGCCATACAGATGTTTGACATCAAGAAAAAATTGAATGAAAGCATTCAGGAATTCATAGAAAGGTTCAACAAATAAGCAATGCATGCTTCAGATTTGACAGATAACATCCGCATTATGGCTTTCATCAAAGCCCTACTGCCTAACTCCAGATTGGCGTACAAGTTGTCCATGAAGAACCCTTCATCGGTTGAAGAAATGTATTCAGTGACTCATGAACACATGATAGCCCAGGAGTTGTTGTCTCAGCGAGAAGCGATGACTGAAGTCAGAGAGACCCGAGAGCAGAGGATAGAGGACCAAAGAACAAACCCAAGGGGTTCAGAAGGTTGGGGAGGACAAAGGAAGGGGTTCAGAAAACCCATATCACTGACCCCCCTCAATACTTCCTGAACCACAGTTCTAGCCGCGCTAAAAAATGAAGGAAACGTGAGTTGGCTGAGGGCAATGCTAGAAGGAGCCAAGCGCAATAAGGCAAAGTACTGTCAGTTCCATCGGGAGAACGACCATGACACCGAACAATTTTATCAATTGAAGAGACACATCGAGCACCTAATCAAGAAACGCTCCCTGACAAAATACCTGAAAATGCCCTCTAGCGAAGTAGAGAGGCGATCCTGAGGGAAAGAAAAGAATGACAATGAAGGGTCTGACTCATACAAAATGGGGAGAATGAAGTCCCCAGGCCAAGCCACTGGTACAATCAACATCATCACTACAACCCTGGGATCCAGTGAGTGGAAAAGGAAACCAAGGGAGATAGCATCCCTCAATGGTGGACCTTCGGACAAAGTAAAGAGAGCCAATGCCACCAAAGTGAAGATCCTGCTATGATCTCATGGTCATCACCGTAAGAATCAGGATGATTAATTTCAAAAGAGTCCTTTGTGATGACAGATCGAACGCGGATGTACTGTTAACCAACACATTCAAAGGAGTAAATCTGAAATCAGGGAAGCTCACCGCAGTAAAAACTACCACTTACATAGTGAAACCAGCCGAAATACCTATCCTCGGGTGTGTCGAACTCCCAACCATGTTCATGGGTTCGGGTCCCGAAGGAGAGATCAGGTATACTACTCTAATAATCAAATGGTTGGTTATCAATATGCCTTCGGTGTACAATGCCATCATCGGCAGAGAGACCCAAGGTGACATTCACATAAGGAGCGATGTCAAGTACTTGACAGTGATATTCGAGACCGATGATGGTGACGCATCTATCTACGTCAATCAGAAGGAAAATATGTGATGTCCATTAGTCCGAAGTATCTGAAGCCCGAAATGCCGAAGGAAGAAGAGGCCGATGACCAACAAATGCAAGAAGTCATGCTTACTAAGGAGGGATCTACACGAATTGCAAGTAACCTTCCCGAGGGAAGTAAAGCCTACTTCAGTTGAACAAATATCTCTTTGCTTATTCTTCGAGTGACATGCCTAGGATACATCCCAAAGTGATTCATCATAACCTTTGTCACCACCACCCCTGATCCTGGCGTGGTGGAAGCATCTGGTATGGAAAATGATATCGGGAACCGGGTGGTGGTCGGTGAAAATTCTTAACTAGGTTGATGGTTCCCAAAACCCGTCCCTTAAAAAATTTCTTTAATTTCTAAGGTTTCTAACGTGTTTTCAGTTTTAACGGTGTCTTACTAGCCCTAAACCTGCACCCGAGACACGTTAGTGGTTATACGGATAATCGAGCGCGTAGTTCAAATAAGCAGATAACAAGTAATACAACAGAGGAGAGTTCCGCCTACTTCATTGCACCAGAAACTTCCGATATACAGACCAGTGTATCCAAAATAACAGCAAAGTATAAATGCTGTCTATATGAAGTCTACATCCTACAGAGCCCGAGTACCAAAACCAGGAATGTACCTTGTAGCTTGTGTGGAAGGCACCACAAGCTACAATACTGCTACTGCTGCTGCTGAACATAAATAGGAGTTAAAGGTCAAATCAGACATATAATTTAACCAACCAGAACTCAGAATGAGTCTCACGAGACTACCCCCGAACATAACCAGATACCACAATAAAAGTGGTTAAGTACCTCCAAAAACCAGAATCACAACTTGAAAACTGCGAGAATCTACTACGCAGGTCGCTTCCCTGGATCTCCTGAAATGTTTAATAAGTGGGGGTGATTGATCGAAAGAACTCAATAAGCGGGTAGGTAGAGGTAACGGGGGAAAAACTTTTAAAAACATTTTACCTGCAAAAAGGGTTAGTATGCAGTGGACTATCAGATAATACAGTCGTAGATATATCAGGAATATGATATGCAGATGTCATGATGTGTAATACCAGGGTCCCGTCGGACAATGTTTGTTACAAA